>PVJI01003122.1:0-53573 GCA_004026765.1 Micronycteris hirsuta
ATATGAAAAGATGCTCAACATCACTAATCATCAGAGAAATGAAGATTAAAAGCACAATGAGATATCATTTCACACCTGTCAGAATGACTTTTATCAACAAACAACAAACAACAGGGGTCAGCAAGGATTTGGGGAAAGAGGAACTCTTTTGCACTGTTGGTGGGAATGTAGACTGGTGCAGCCATGGTGGAAAGCAGTATGGAGATACCTCAAAAAATTAAAAATGGATCTGCCTTTTGACGCAACAATCCCACTTCTTGGAATATATATGAAGGAACCCCAAACGCTAATTCAAAAGAACCTATGCACCCCTATGCTCACTGCAGCATTATTTATAATCTCCAAGATATGGAAGCAGCCCGTGTCCCTGAATAGATGAATGGATAAAAAAACTATGGCCCACTGACACAATGAAATACTACTCAACCACAAAAAAGAAGAAAATTTTACCCTTTGCAATAGCATAGATTCTCCTGGAGAACATATGCAAAATGAAATAAGTCAGTAAGAGAAAGACTGGATCGTTTCACTTAGCATTATGTTCTCCAGGCCCATCCATGCTGTCTCTCATAGTTCTTTGAGACAGGCAGTTGCTCAATCAATATATATGCACAAGTGAAATACTACAGGGGTGGACAAAAGTAGGTTTATTATTTATTTTTATTATAAGTATAAATCTATTTTTGCCCACTCCTGTATATCAGTAATGTAGTGAGTAGTGGTTCTAATGTATTTATGCCTATCCTGCCTGTAAAAAAGGATTTAAGAGAGCTTACCATTTTTTGAATAAATTTTTTAAAAGGAAATAAGAAAAGAAAGAAAAAGTTGATAATGTTGGGTAACACTAACTATGACGTATGGTGTAGCTTTACATCTGTTGAAGGCGGGTTACTAATTCCATGGTAAGCCAAGACAAAGAGAGAAATGCAATCATTTGTTTACATTATAACCAGCTTTCATGATATCAATGTAAGTTACTAATGAGAAGCTCAGTTCTCACTGGAACAAAAGTTGAAGGGCATTTTTCTAAGATATCTTTATAAGGAGGATTCTATCTGATGTAGTAAATAACATTTTCAATACCACACTTAAAGTACAAAAGATGTGAGTTGCCTTAAAAACCAACTTATCCTTAGTGCTACTCTTTCCGGAATGATAGGTAAGTTATCAAAGAACAGAAATAACTGCACACAAAATAGGCTGATTTTAAGAGTGGTAGAGAGGGTCATACATGATTCAGGTGACAATTATGTCAAGCTGTTGCCCCCAAATTGTAGAGGACATGATGCTATATTTCATGTATCCTTTCTTTTCTCTCTCTTTTTAAACAGAACATGAAAGCAATTCAGTGTTGTGATGGGTTTCTTAAGGTACTTAGAAGTTATTAGCTACATAGGGGTCCTCGTTACACCCTTTCCACACAATGGAAGAAATAACAAATATTATCAGTGTGATTATACATGTCTGTGATATCAAAATCATAATCACAGGTATTGTGGTCAGCAATGATGACAGGCAGTGGCAACAGTACACACACATACACATATTTCAATTTATATTCAGTATCATTTCAAAAAGCAGTCTATCACAAGCTATTTAAACTCTCTTTTGTCTCTCAAGGCCTAATCATTCTTTTTTGTCACTCATAATGATTATCCTGCTTTTGAAATGATTAGACATGTTTCATTACTAGAAATAAAGAAACTTCTTAACAAATGACTCTCTAAGAGTAAACAAGAAATTGTGTGTGCTGACATTAAAAAAAAAAGTTGAATTTCCTACCTGATGTTTACTGTCAAAAAGCACAATGGGCTTTCAAATAGGTTCTCATAAGAAAAAGTTCTGTTTGTTTTGTCACACTTTTTCCATTAATTTAAAAACCAGTGAAAGCCTGAAAACACTGGGAAGTGTGAAAATAAGCCCCAATTTTGAGTTTTCAGAATGCTCTTGGGAAGCACATTTTGTAGATAATTGCAAATGCTTTGTGAAAGGGCTTCAGAACGGCATGAGCTTCTGGATTAAGTATATAACGTTTTAGAGAACAAAAAATTTTTCTTGTGCTGTCTCACTCTTTTTTTAATGAACCTCATCAGTTTATGCCAGTGATGAAAACTGATGGGTTCAGCAGAACAGCTCTGTAATGCTTGTTAGTTAAACGTCTCCTAAAAATCATGGAAGTTCATCAAACATCTCTTAATGTCCTGCAAATTAACTAAGCATCTCCTAAAAGACCAAAAATTAACCCCCAAAATCTGAATGATAATACCTTATGTAAGCATGTTTTTTTTTGTGAGACTGATACGTACTGCTGGTGGCAATGTGGGTTGGCACAGCCCATTTGGAAAGCATTATGCTATCACATAGCATGTGTTGCCTTCTAGCATACACCCGCCTGAGCCACAAAAATGTCAATTTTCTTCAATACAAAATTTCTTTCTTAATGGCCAGTCCTCAGCCTTGGTTAGGTAGCAAAGCTAAACCCCTGGTTACATTTCTCACATGATGAAGTGCTAACTTCTCTCTTGAGATTTTGGGCTTGAGTTTGAGAGTGTGTGTCTGTGTGTGTATGAATATGTTTGTTTTGTCTTTTGGATAATAATGACTGTTATTCAATAATTATATATTTTTTACCAAGTACTGTGGTATATACTTTACATATATTATCTCTTAATTTTTACAACAGTCCTGTTGGTAGATATTATTATACTTATTTTAGAGATAAACTCGACCTGAGTTTATCATCACAGATAATATCATCACATCACTGATGATGTGATTTAGTCACATCATCAACGCTAGAAAAGTGCTCAGCTCACAAAATGCTAGATTACAACATGTGTAACTCTGACGCCAAGGCATAGAGCCTTAACTACTGAACTCTCAGTTATTATTTTTGAAAAACAGGCTCACTAGTATTTGAGTTACTTATGCACAAATCTTACTTCCCCAGATGTGAATCATTTAGAGTTGGCACTCACAGGCTGAATCACATTTAAAGAAGCTGTTGACACCCGTACAAATCTCTGTGTGAAAGGTCTCTGCTTTTCTAGCTGTCAGTACATTTCCAAGAGTTTTTCTGTACCTGCCTTTTCACTCTGGGATTGGAAAGCACACTGTGTGTGTATCACACATTCTCTTTTCAGGGTTCTCTCTGGCACCCATGCCCTCTACCCTGTGCCCTTTGGCTATTCAGTGGGATGGATCATTCTCTTGCTGATTAAGTCTGCAGTTCTGAAGAAACTTTTTATAGTTTTGATTGGTCTTAGACTGCAGATCCTAATGCAGAGCTGCTGAATAAGGAATGCTCCTGGGGTCCATTGTCCTTTCTAGAGACCACCTTTGTTTAAGGCCAGTGCATGAGAACAGCCTTTGCATCAGGTAGATGCAAAGTAATGACACAAGACTGAACGTCAAGAAGGACCATTTCACTAAAACGGTAAAAGCAATGTAACCAAGATATACTTGTATCGTGACGTTCAGTTGGTAAGTTGAGTCAGAGTCTAAGGAACAGGCGCTTCATAGAGATAATCTCACGTAGTCTTCATATGATCTTCAACGGCCCTGTGTTTATTCACCACCTCATCTGCCACGTTACAGCGTGTTATCTCATTCATTTCCTTTGCTATAAAGTGTTCCGTTAAATGACTATTCAACAATTTGTTTGACAATTCTACTGTTGATGAACATTGGAATTATCTCTTATTTGAGGCTATTAAAAATTAATGCAGCTATGAAATTCTGGTACATGTATGTTGCTGGACGTATGTATGCACTTATATGGGCATATATTTAGGAGTGGAATTACTGGGTATTATTAGGTATGCTGATGTTTAATCTTAGCATGTGATGCTAAACAATTTTCCAAGTAAATTGGTTGTATCAATTTACTCCATCAGCCTTTTATGATAGTTCCCAGTGCTCAGTGCTCCTTGTTCTTCAGAACTCTTGAAATCGTCAGCCTTGTTGATTTTAGCTACTCTGGTGGGGATGTAATATCACCTTTTTGTGGCTTTAATTTGTCTTTCCATAGTAATTGTTAAAGTTAAGTACTCTTTCAAATGTTTACAGGTCATTTTTATGTCTTCTTTTGGGAATGCCTCCTCAAGTCTTTAGCTCATTTTTTTTCTTTAAGGTCGTTTGCCTTTTACTGAAATTCCTTATATGTTGTGGATAGAAGCCTTTTCTTGGTGCTGTAAATATCTTCTCCCACTCTGGCTTGCCTATGCATTTTTTTGGTAATCAGAAGTTCATCATTTTAATATGGTTTAAATTTTCAGTGAAGTGATTATTGTGTCATATTAGATGAAGCATTGCTTAGCCCAAGATCATGAAGCTATCTGAACAACTTATATTTTACATACTTTCCTCTTAACTTTTAAATTTTAGTTCTACAATTCATCAGAAATTGATTTTTATGCAGGGTGTGAAGTAGAGATCAAGTTTTGATTTCCCACATGTGGATCCTATTAATTCACCACCATTTATTAAAGAGATTGTCTTTCTGTATTGCTTTCCAGAGCCACTTTTATCATAATTCAAGTGTCCATGTGTGTGTCCATTTGTTTCTGAACTCTGATTTTCTTTTTTTATTGTTGTGGATTTCATTATCTTCGCAGAAATCCCATAATCTGAATTACTGTAGCTTTAAAAATAAGTCTTAATGTGTGGTATAGCAATTCTTACCTCTTTTTTCTTCTTCAATTTTGACTTACTTATTCTTGGCTTTTTAAATTTACATACAAATTCTAAATTTACATTGATTGACTTGTCAATTTCCACACACACACACACACAAAATCTCTGGTGGAATTTTGTTTGTGATCGAATGATATTTACATATCAATTTTGTGAGAATTGATATCTTCACATTACTGTTTTGAATCCATGAACATGATATATTTCTTCATAGCTTTTTAAAATAATGTTTTATAGTTTTGTTAGATGTATTCATGTGTTTGTTAGATTTACTTCCATATATTTAATATCTTTGATGCTATTATAAATGGTATAATTTTAAAATTTAATTTTCAAATTCTTTGGTTGGCAAGTAGGCATAAATGGATTTTTTTAATATTGCCTTTATACCCTGGTGCCTGGCTAAACTCTTGCAATAATACTAATAATTTTTCTGTAGAATCTTTTAAATATTCTACATAAATCATCAAACCATTTGCAAATACTGTAAATCTTAAGTTTCAGTCTGTTTTATTTATTTATCACCTACCTATTAATCTATCTATCTAATCTATCTCTCTTATTGCACTGGACCTTCAATACCATGTTAAATGGAAGTGGTGAGAGTGGGCGTCTCTGTGCTATACCAGGCTCATAGAGGAGGTTTTCTTCATTACTTCACCGTTAAGTGTTTGTTGTACTGAAAAAAAAAATCATTCTTTTTCCAATTAAGCAAGTCTGCTTTCTTTCCTAGTTTTTGAAGGGTTTTTTAAAAATGATGCAATGGTATTAAAATTTATAAAATCCATGAAAATTCTTTTCTTTTTATTCTGTTAATATGGTGAATGTATGCTTTTTATATTTTTTCTGTTAATGTAGTGAAACATACCAATTAATTTTCCATTGTGAAACCAGACTTATACTCTTGCATTTCTGGAATAAATTATACTTGATTTCTTTTAATTATAACATGCACACAGGCATACAACTACACATACACATTCAGTATTAATGTATTAAATCACATGAGTAGTATATGTTAATTCAGCACACTATAACTTTTGTTTAGTACTTTTGAATTTATATTCATGAATAAGATTAACCTGTAATTTTTCTATTTCAATAGTCCTTGTCAGGTTGTATAAAGGTTATAATAAGTTAGAAACTATTCCTGATTTTTAAAATTCTCTGGAAGTGTTTTAGTGATTGATACTATTCTTTTCTTATACATTTGATAAGTTTGATAAGTTTCACTGGTAAAGCCATCTGAACCTGATGATGGTTTTGTGCATTTCTGTGAGTGTGGGGATGTTTACCAGTTGAATAGATTCAACAACTGTAGTAGACATAGAACTATTCAGAATTTTCTGGTTTCAAAGAGTCAATTTTAGTATGTTGTTTTTTTCTGGGAATTTGAATTTATCATATAATTTTTCAAATATGCCTTTAAGAGCTATAGCTCTGCAAACTGTTCATTTTCCTTGTTGGTTATTTGTGACTCCTCTCTTTTTTCTTGATAATAAGTTTCTTCAGAAATTTATTTATTTTATATTCTTTACAATGAACCATTTCTGTTTTGTTGATCATCTCTATCTTATGTTTGTTTTCTTTTTCTTTACTATCTGTTCTTTACTTTTCCTTTTCTTCTACTTGCTCTGGGTGTAATTACTGATCTTTAAAATCTTTTTGAGATGGATGTTTAATTTTCAGCCTTTCTTCTTGATCTAATGCGTAATGAAAGGAGCATAAGACATTTTAACTACATTTATCTCCCTCAAGACTTCATATGTGCTATTGTTGTGCTTATGAATTTATCTGTAGTTGCATATATGTGTGTGTTATATATACTTGGAAAGAGACAGAGATACACACAGGTAGAATTACAGAAACAGAAAATATAGTATTTACTATTTTTATATATAACATATATTTTATATATATATCTACATTCTGACATCTTATGTGATATTGTTGTATATTGCATACATTAAGTTAGAAGGGATATAAATAAATAAATATGTATATATGATAGTAAAGACTATGCTTTCCATATATACATGGATATATATGTATATATATAAAATATGTGACATTGGCATATAGTCAGGAGGTGAATTATACGTAAATAGTATGCTTTTTTGTTTTTGTAATTCCCTCTAATTTGGCCTATGCTTATGATTTGCTTTGACTAACAGAGAGACATTGTATACATCCCAGGGTAAAATTAAGGAATTTGCTGGGGCCAGCCATTGTGCTAGGAGTTTCCCCAGACTACGTGGAGAGACTGAGTGGAAGAGAATGGAGGCATTCCAGCCCACGGACCCATCTGATCTTCCAGCCCATGAGAAGCAGTTGCTGCTAGCCACGTGAACGGGCCACTCTGAGAATGGTGCTGTTGAGCAAAGGACTACAGGGCTAGGTGGTACCATGTGGGACACAATAACCTCTCAGCCTAGCTCAGCTTATATTGAATTGTGAGAGATAATGAAGGTTGTTTTTGGTTGAGCCACAAAATTCTGATGTGGTTTGTAATATTGTATAGTTTACCAAAACAGAGGCTGGCATTCAAGAATTGAGTCAATAAATACATCACTCTCCTCTCTTCTTCAAAATAGAGATGAGATATAATGATGATTACCTGGATAAGTTTCTGTTAATTCTTTATAATATTAAGGAAAAAAGTCAAATATAGATTAATGAAAGAAACACAGTATTAAAATTAGTTGCTTGTTGCAAAAAAACTGGAGACCCTTGGAAACATTTTGAGTGCTCTAATGCAATTGCACATGTCACTGAATGTGGGACAATCATGTAAATATGAACTCATAAATATGGACTTGTAAGCATCTTTATTTTCTCTGAGAAGGTCAGGTAAGTGCGATCAGTGAAATAGGCTAGGTATCTTGCACACACTATAAAATCTATAAAAAATGTGAGGAAAAAAAAGAACCACATTTTAGAATTGTAATTTTCCAGAGCCTCTTTCTAAAGCACGGTTTCCATATATCATAATCACCTTTGCAACTCAGTTGGAATAAAACTGACTTGTCAATTTTCACTTAAAAATAAATAAATGAAATAAAATAAAATAATTTAAAAAAAGAAGGGTGCGGGGTGGCCATTTATGGAGTTTAGGTATAGTTTTAAGTCCCTACTTATAAATTAAATTCTCAAAAACAAAACACTTTTAAACATTCAGGAAACTTGTCAGAATCTTAATGCTTATCAATTATCACATACACGTAGATTTCCGAAGCAAAGTAGGAAACTATTTGGTTCAAATCCTCTGTTCCACCTTTCATGAATACACACCCAAAATATCTATAGAAGACAGTCATTATATTTTTTTCCATGAAGTGAGACTTCTAATATTTGCAGTTAATCTGACAGCTAGTTCTTTAAACATATTGCAAATATCTCTATCTATTAAATACGTTTCCTTCGGTTATTTTCTCTCGGAAAGAATAAAGATTTTTTAATAAATCACTAAGAAGATGCTCAGTAATTATTGCTTAAAGAAAAAAGTGACCAAAGAAACCAGAGAAGTTCTGTTTTTTAAGGGGGAGGAAAAGAAATAAAATATATTTTTTAAAAAGACATAAGCAGAAAAAATACTGGGCTTTAAGCATTTAAAAAATCCTGTATATATCTACGGTATGCCTCAATTTCCCTCACTGCCACAGTTGCCTTATGCACAAAGAAATACGAGTTTTGTCGAGGAGGTTGCAAACAGGTTTTCCCAATTTCCATTTTCTCTATGTTGTGCAAATGGTGCACCTTTTAACAGTGTCAGATCCTTCATATTTTATACACTTTTCCTTTTAAAGAAGAAGAAAAATTCAAGGAACCAAAGGAATATCAATAGTTTTTTGACATCATAAAAGACTGAAACTTTCAAGAAAATAAACATCAAAACCTATATTATTTTTTATAGAATAGCATCTTTCTCACTTCAGTAAGCCAAGACTAGGACACATGAGAGTTTTAGCCTTTCAATATACACGGATACATTTCAACATGTATTGCCCAAGAACAAAGACACCCTCTCCTAGAAAAACTCAGTATTGCACTGTGTACATTTAACACCGACAATGTTATCATCTCTCGTATACTGCAGTTCATGTGCAAATTTTCCCACATGTCCTAATGGTATCTTTTATATCTTTTATAATTCTTGTTGTTATTTTATTTGGTTCAAGACCCAAACAAGAATCATGTTACATTTCAATTGTCATGTCTCTCTGACCTTTTTAAGGTAGTATAGTTTCCCAGCCTTTCTGAGTCCTTCACATATTGACATTTTGAAAAATATCTGGCTAATTGTGTTGAAAAGTGGTCTCATCTGGGATTCTTTCCTCATGATTAGATTCAAGTTAAATATTTGGAGACAGAAATACTTTATAGGTGATGTTATGATTTCTGTGTCTTACAGACTGCTGAGTTTGATCATTTTGGTTCAGTGTTATCTACCAAACTTTTCCATTGCAATTAAAATGACACTCTGACACAGCGATTATCTTGTTCCCTGTTCCCACACCCATTGTTCTTCTTGCCTGAGCCAATAATTACTGTGGTGATGCAATACAGTGATTTTTAAATTTCTATTGCTTGACAGATTTTGCCATTTTACGTTGAGTTAATACAGTACACATGTTTTGTTTAGGGTCATCTCATATAACTGCCACTTCCTAACAGCATCCCAAATTTACTCTGGGAAATCATTGCTCCCTTGTTATCCTCCAGGTAATGTGGAGTTCTTTCTCAGCTCTAAAGGCGAACTCAGATGACAGTTTAATATCACCTTTCTGGCCATAACATGTGCTTCAAGAACCCCATCCTCCCAAACCATTGATGCGATCAGTGACCTCATGTTTACTGAGACTTCTGCAAAAGAAAAGCTCCCTCTTTCACAGGAATTACCAGGGGTAACCACCACTTTTTACCATGAATTTCATACTGTGTTTCTTACTTGCTCATTTGACCACAAGTACCATTGTTATAGGCTGAATTGTGTCCCTTCGAAACTCACCTGTTGAAGTCCTGACCCATAGCCTTGACTCAGAATGTGACTGTATTTGGAGATAGGCCTTTAAAAAGGTAATGAAGGTACAGGAGGTCACAGGGACAGGCCCTAATCCAATGCCATGGGTGTTCTTATAAAGTGAGGAAATTACAACACAGACACACACAGAAGAATGACCATGTAAAGGCAAAGGGAGAAGATGGCCATCTAAGAGCCAAGGAGAGAGGCCTCTGAAGAAAGGAACCTTGATGGCACCTCAATCTCAGACTTCTAGCCTCCAGAACTGAGGAGAAATAAATTTCTGTTCTTTTATCCACCCAGTCTGTCATATTATGTTATGGCAGCCCTAGCAAACTAGTACAGCCATTTGGTGTGAACTGTCAACCGATGGTGAGACTCCTGAGTTATGGGAATACCCTATGGACTCTAGTGTGAAGGCAACACCACAGAAGGCGGAGCTGAGAGATACCGAGAAACAGCTGTTGAGTAACTGAAGCCAACCCTTCTGCCAACTATGAAGTGAACCAGTAAATTGTCTTCATTGTTTAAACAAATTTAAATAGGTTGTTCGTTTTCTAAATGTAGGTTCCCACAGATACATGTAGTGCACTCCCAGCAGTCCAGCCCCTTCCTGTCTAACCGACAGTTACTGACCAGCATCAGATGATTAGGTTACCCAGGGCAGAGGCAAGCCCACAGGAGGGCTCAGATGGAGTAACTCAAAAGTTTCCATGGGAAAGGACAACGTAGTCCAGTGATAAGTGGGAGAAATGGGTGAGCCTGCGTGTCATGGGTGTGGTCTTCTTCCACGATAGAGTGGAGATGAGGTTCCAGTTATGAGTGATACTTCATGGGAGTGTTATCGAGGTCCAATGCGTAGAAATTAAAGAGGAAAATGTGTAGAACTGGAATTTTATTTTTGTTCAAACACAGCTCTGCTACTCTGATCCCAGTTTCTCTATCACATTTTGTCTTCTGTCCTTACAATCAGAGTCATCATACTTATCTGTCTCAATGGCAAGGTGTGAGCATGAATCGAACAATTTGCAGGCCCTTTCAAATTTGTTGGAGAAAAATTCTTGACCTCTCAAAACAAGTTTTTGACTTGTGTTTCTCTTATTTAATGCAACTGTGATCGTACTTTAAAGGCAAATTGAAGACAATGTAAAGATTCACTGATAATTTAAGTGTTTGTTTTATGTATTTTTCAGCTTCCTATGCTAATTAACAATAAGTATATGAGTTTAGAGAATCATATATAAAATTATTTTCTTCCCGTTATGCTAATATTCAATATTTGTCACGAGAATGATTATACTAAATATACTAAGACTCTTAGATTCCACTTGGGAGAACATAGAGTACTTCTACTTCCTTACGGCCTAAGCATTAATTTTGACTTCAAAAAGAGGTATAGTTTCTTTGGTTTTATAAATCAAAACAACATTTTTACAAGAACTGAATTTTTTACTACAGACAAATAAATAAGCAATAAAAATTTAGTAAGTCTACTAAAGATCAAAGAAAGGGACTGCCAGTCCAGTACATATTTTGAGGTTAATGAGCTTCATCTAAAGCCAGTACCTGGTGGAATACATAGAAAATTTAAAAGATGTCTGGGTCATTTCAATTCCTAGCAGTTCCACGCCAACTTTTTTGTTTTGAGGTCCCTTCTGTATCCTTGAGGAAAAACAACATATGTACTAGGTAGGTTCTAGGGGGCTCTGTGCTTGACAGCATAATTGCTTGGATAGTTCAGGCCGTGAATTTTTGCTTCAGTAAGGGAGATCCCAGTTAGAAGAATGCTCTTGGGATCTAGATTACTTATATAACATTGTACCTAGGTAAAGTCATTGCAGGGTATTAAAATCAAAGAGGCTAGGATATTAATTAATAAGTGTATCTTATTTTAAGCAACTTTGAAATGTGAAAGCAGGTTATTCTCTCAATATTTAAATGAATATGACTTGCAAAATCATCACAATGGAATGTCACCATGAGTGCAACTTAGATACCCGTGGATAACTGTTGTCTGAATAATTCAGCAGCCCTCTAATTTGTTTCCCCAGAAATCACCCTTCTTTCCTCTCCCTACCCCTCATTACAAGATCAAGATATCTCACTGCGGTCAAGATATCTGTGGGAGGAAAAGTAGTGACACATAAAGAGGTCCTTTCTCCAGGTGGAAAAACACTCAGGGACACTAGAGAAGGTTTCACTCAGTCTTTCACATTTAAGTGATACAGTTAAGCTTAGATAGAGTCACAGAAATTGAAGAAAGAGCTTCATTATTCTTTCTGACTTTTTCCTAAGACAAACACCTGGGCTTGTAATGTTAAATCTTTATTCTCTGAGGAGATCTGTGGAGGTTTCCTGAGGACATCCTTCCTGTAGCTTCTTCCTGCTCCTCTCTCTTCCTTAGCCAGTTGGTTCCAATCAACTGCCCATTAGCATCACCCTCCTCCCGTGACTCTTGCAACCAGCTGTGGCATAGGGGCTCCTCTTCCTTTAGGTTTCACTGACGGATGAGGTGGAAAGAGAGTTGAGTCCTTTGGTCCTGAGAAAGGAGAAGGGGAGTGTTCTTGGGCCCTCAGCATTTGGGGTCTTATGTTGGATTCACTAAAACAAACATTTACCCTTTAAAGATCTTCACCTTCACCTTTCCTATTCTTTATTATGATAAAATACTTTTTTTCTTTAGCCTTGAATTACATCACACTATTTATCACACCATTTTGGACTTACCAGTTCTTATGACTTGGTTTATAAGACCCTCTATAACCAGGTCCCTGCTACCCCTTCATTTTCTTCTTAGCCCATTTCCCTGCCACTTCTGTGCTCTAGCTGTGTCAGACTTCACTGGTTTTGAGCACTTTGCCCCAAGGCCTTCACCAATGTTTGTGCCTAGAATGATTTCCTAACACCTCCTTACTTTACCGCAGCCCCTTCTTCCTCAGGAATCATCTTAAACACAACTTTCTGAGGCAAACCTGCTTAGAAACTAAGCTTTATTGCCCTGCACAGACTCATTGCATCCTGTGCAACTCCTTTCAGCAAAGACGTTTTTAAATCTTTTTATTAAGTTTATAAGTTTATTACAAGTTTATTAGAAGTTTATCATTTCAAACTTACTGAAACTTGCAAGAATAGTAAACATAACATTCATTACCCAGAATAATCCATTGTTAATATTTTGTCCCATTAGCTTTAACACTTGTATCTTCTTTCCCTCTCCCTCTATTGCACATATACATGAACACACAGAAATAACACAAACACATACATTATTTTTCTGAACAACTTGAGTGTAAGTTGCATACATAGTCATAGCTTTTTATTCTTAAATACTTCAGGGTGTCTTTCCTAAGAATAGGGATATTCTCTTTCATAACCACAGTAGAGTTATCTTCAGTAAACTTAACATCGATATGTCACTTTTATCTAATTACCATCTGGGAAATAACGGAAAATATATACAGTAGATAATGCTCTTTTCCCTTAGTTCCTGACACAGAGTTCCTAAAACCTTTGGTAATTTCCTAAGTGATAAGAACACCAGGAGCATCTCTTGTTCTAATATTGGTCTTTGTGTGTGTGTGTGTGTGTTCCATTCCATTGTATAGAGAATTTTTCATTGTTGTTCAAGTATAGTTGTCTTCATTTATCCCCTACCAGTCTTCCCCACCCCACCCACTCCCACCTCCCACCCTCAATCCTAATATTGGTCTTTGACCTCTGTTCCTGATACAGAGCTCCTGAAACCTTTGTAATTTCCTGGTTGGCAGGGGTGTCTTTTGCTTTAATGAGGTCTTTCTGGGTGGGCTCTTGAACAAAGGCTAGTCACTGAGAAGACTAAGTCATAATTAGAAGCTTGGAATTTTCAGCCCTACCCTTCATTCTATTCAAAAGGGAGAAGATCTGAAAATGAAGTTTATGAACAATCATGCCTACATGATAAAGCCTTCGTAAGATCCCAAAAGTACCTGGCTTGGAGAACTTCCAGGTTGATGAACATGTAGAGGTGCTGGGAGAGTGGCGTGCTTGGTCAGGGTGGAAACTTCTCCATTCTCCCCTCATACCTTGCTCTACGCATCTCTTCCACCTGGTTGTTCCTCTGAATCCCTTATCATATCCTTTATTAAAATGATAAATGTATTTTCCTGAGTTCGGTGAGCCACTCTAGCAAATTAATCAAACCCAGGGAGGGGGTTGTTGGAAGCCCCAATTTACAGCCAGTTGGTCAGAAGCACAGGTGATGATAACCTCGGCTTGCAACATGGGGCTGAAGTGTGTGTGTGTGTGTGTGTGTGTGTGTGTATGTGTGTGTCGGGGGGTGGAATTTGGGCAGTCTTGGGCTGAGCCCTTAACCTGTGGAATCTGATGTGTACTTTGGGTAGATAGTGTCAGAATTTAGTTGAATTTGTGGACACCCTACTGATATCCAAGAATTACTTGGTGGTGTGGGGGAAAACCGTCATACATTTGGTGACCAACAAGAAGTGTTTTGTGTGAATAGTAAAGGTGGCTAACAGGAAAGAAAGACACTGTAGGGAAGAGCTATGTTGTTTCCTGTGCAGAAGGTGGAAATCTGAGGTTTTTCGATGATACCCCCTACATACCATTTTTGTTAATTCACCTACCAGGACAGGATATAGTCCAGGGTCACTTAACTCTCTTTAGTCTTCTTTAATTCAGAAAATTCCCATAGCTTTTCTTTTGTCTATCAAGAAGTCAGTATTTTTAAAGAATATGGTTCATTTTTTCATTTTAAATAAAACTGATATCATTTTGGTTTTGTCTGGTGTTTCATCATAGTTAGATTTATGTTCAAGCTGGAATAAATGCATAAGTGATATTGTGTCATGTCAAGGATATAGTTGATCTTTTAATTATTTCTTTGTATCTGTTCTCCATGATGGATACTGATTACCAAGGGAGCAGTGACAAGTTTCATTCTATTTACTGTTTTAGCTCCTGAGCTGACTACAGGGCCTGGCACATTGTAAGTGTTAAATAAATATTGGATGCCTGACTGAAGTGACAGAGTAGATTTTTGTATAACTTTTCAGAGCCCTGCCTGAAAGTGAGGTGCGACTTTGCATTGCTATGCAAGATCATCTTGTTGCTACTACATTAAACTGGGTCAGGATGGGGACCCCAGACTCCTTGTATTGATCAATGAGCAGAACTTAGCTAGTTTTACCTCCATTCTCAGCTTAGTTCCTTCCGTTTGTTGTTGCAAGACTCTGTGGGCAGTGAACATGCCCCATTCTGAGTACCCTCAGTGTAGCAGAATGCAGATTTCTACTTATTTTGCCAAAAAAAGCTGAAGGCACTTTTCCCTCAGACAGCAATAAATGCATATTAAACCAACTGTAATTGTCTGCTGAAAGTATTTCATAAACAAGCCAACCAGAGCTAGATTTTTTTCAAGTCTTTAAAATATTTGGGGTACTAAAAATACCGTGTCAACCCTGAGCGCAAATCTGTTAAGTTAGAAACATTAAGCATTTCTGAAAAGAATTCAGAGGAGGTTGGTGAAAAAACATTGAAATGTATTGTGAATCTCATTTTTTTTAAGAATGAGGAGGCAGCTCTAACATCGATGTGTACTTATCCTAAATGAAAAGAATGAATGAATTCCACTGACGTTGGAGGACACACAGCTCAGTGAGATTCTGCACATTATGGAATTTTCTCCTTTTGCTTTTCAGGAGTGTTATCTGTGGTTGGTTTTTCAAACTAGTATATGTCATTAGAATGAGGAGATTAGAGATAAAAAAGTAAAATAAGAATATGTCTGTATGCTTATATATGTTGAAGAACTATTCCTAAATGTGATAATGTCTGCAATGTTTTGCAGAGTTTGAAAATTTAAAAAAATATCCCATTTGAAAAGTATCAGTAGTAATAAACTGTTAGAACTAAAACTGAGAAAGAAAAAAAAAAGAAAGGAAAGAGAAGCGGAATGATTCTCACTAGAGTGTTTTCTACTGGGGAGTCCATTGGCATTCAGTCGTCTCATTTAATTATCTCTTGTGTGATTCAACCATTATTTATGAGCTTCGTGTTCTTAAAGAGCTCTGGGCTCTGCTTGCCAATGTTATGGCATATGATGAGGCAGGGGTGTGCGTGTGATAATGCATTGGTCCACACTGCTGGCATGTTTTCTATCTGAACTCATCAGCTGCCAAAAGGATGCAGCGCTCTCTCTTTAAAGATAAAACACTAACTGGGGTTTCAACATTGTGTGGGATTTGGCAGGCATCACATGCTCCTGCATTATTTAGGTAGAATACTGTCCCTAAAATGTGCACAGTACTTGTTTAATAAAAATCATTTGCATGGGGTTTACACTGATTTCTGTCTTGTACCATCCCTGCCACTTGTCATGGGGAAATTAATTCATAGATATGGGCTGACTTTAATTGATGGAGAAGTTAACAAGAAAGCAATTGAAGCATTTTCATGTTTTTACTTCCAATCCAAACTCCCTTCCCACCTCCATTTCCACTTTGAGTTAAATATCCATTGTGGAGCTGTCTTGCTGTCCCGTGAGTTAGAATTTTGGAATGAAATGCAAAAGCAATAGAAATGTTCAACTAGTTTCTGGATAGAAAACTGGGGTGGGGGGCAATAATTAACTGTGAAAAACACTAAACAATTTTGGTTGATGATTGCTGCTAGCAGTATCACAGATGTTTAAAACAAAACAAACAAGTAGCACTGATTCAGAATATACTATAGAGGTAGATGTTCTTTAGTGAAGGTAAACAGTGATTAGTAGCTGAATATAGCTTCATTTCAAGTTAAGAACTCAACCCTTAATAAATATTTTTTTCTAAAAATGATTACTTTAGTTAGAAGAAATTGGTACTTAATAGCTTTTAATTAAAAAGTCTTGTCTAATGAGACTTTTTTCTTTTCCATGGGAAAAGAAGATGCCTAACACTGAAAAATCCCTAACTGACCAGGTCTCCAGGATGCCAGTAATAAGTTGTTTAATAGAAATGACTAAGTACGTCATGGTGAACCACTGAATCTGCCAGCCTAGAACGTTACACTAAATCACATTCTCAGATGAAACTGGATAATGCAATTGATATAACTATAATTGAGAAAATTACTGAGTGCTTATTCATATTTTAAAAGGACTATGAATAACAAAATATGCGTTTAGCATCACAGCAATGAGTCACAGCCATTATTGGGTTGATGTAGATTAGCTTCCTGAGATACGCACTGCATAGAAAGAGTTTATACGTTTAACCCTTTCTCAAGAAAGAGTAGTAAAGGCTTCAGTATCATCTGGAAAATTGGCGAATTTACTGTCTCCTCAGAGGTTTGATCCTTTTACCGCTCACCACCCACGACATTAAGGTTACAACAAAGTTTTAAAACAAACAATCCTATTTGCCATTGGCATGCCTGGTATCTACAGCTGCAGATCTCCCTCCAATGACTGATAAAAACTCGTTTCAAGTACATGTTAGTGATTTCAAGTTTAACTTATCTGCTATCAGCGTTTCCATTCAGTCAATCGGCCATTAAGATAATTAATTTAAGGAAACCACAAACAACTTCATATTTTAAAAGACTCTTTAAGCTTATCTCTTTATTAATAATATAATTTAAAGTTTAGGCAGTCTGCCTGTGATGCTGCCTTCTCCCCATCCTTCCCAATTTCCAAGGAATTGCTTCAAAAGAATAACTGGTTATAGTTATTATTATTAATAATAATGGTAATGCCATCATTATTGTTAATTAATAAATATAATTGTAAATATTTTCACAATAAACTGTCAATTAGGGCTGTTTTGTTGAGTTTTCCCTCCCAAATGGATAAGATTCCACATAATTTGTAATGATTCATTTTATAAAATGTAATAATCTTTGCTGTTAATACATCTATAATATCATATATCAATTTTTGTTGTGTATCATTTCCCTGAAATACCGTTTGAACAAGAGAGGGTATGAATACATGAATGAATAAATAAACAAATTGTGAATAATTATTTTATCAAAAATCGATGAATGTCTTTTTAGTTATTTTTAATGACACATTTCAAATGTGGAAAAAAACAGAGAAAAAAATGAAACAAACTCCTTTGTACCCAGTATTAGCAAATGTTGACCTTTTTGCATATAAAAACAAATCATATGGACTCTTAGATATCTTCAACTTGTCTCGATCCCAATATCCTTTCTCTTTCAGGTACCTACTATTATTAATCTGGCACATGTCCTTAATGGTGTTTTATATTTTACTGCATATTTTCGTGCCCATAGAATTATTTTGTTTCTAAATTTAAATAATTGGCGTTGACCATATGCATCATTTTGTATATGTGCTGCCGAAGCGAGCACAATATGCATCATTTTGAAACTTACTGAATTGTTTTTAAGATTTATTCATAATACCACAGAGGGATGTATTTTTTTTTCTATTTAATTTCCATATACCCGTGGTTTTCAAAATGTGGATCCTAAACCAGCAGGACCAGCATCACCAGGAGCTTTGTAGAAGTACAAATTCTCAGGTCCTTCCCCAGGCCCACTAAAAAAGCTCCAGGGGGTGAGGCCCAGCTGTCTGTGTTTTGATAAGCCCTCTAGGTGATGCTAACATTAAAGAGTGAGAGCCACTACCGTGTACTAATCTATCATTTAAACTTATTTATTCATTTTTATATTCATGGATATTTAGATTATTTACATTTTTTTCAATATTACACATGATGCTTTTATGAATACTCTGTTGCATATGCTTTCTGTAGAAGTGAAATTACCAAGTGTAAGGACTAGAGATATAAGAGGATATTAAATGGGACTTCTGCTGTTTCAGCCTGGGCTGAAGTCCCTAACAACAGATTTTCTGATGAACAATAATACCATTATGAGGGTCCCTACTGAATGCACGGAAGCACCCATGAAAAATAGAATTAGCTTTAATTGCCTGTCCAGACTAGAGAGCACTGATACCAAATCATGATAGTACAAGTCAAGGAAGGCCAATCCTGGCTCCCTCTTTGGAGCCAGGGTAGAGCTCTGTCTGCTCAGATCTCTTTTACAGAGAGAACTTGCTGTGAGAAGCTCAGATGGCAGCCTGAACTGCAGCATCTTCAGGATTCCCACAGCCTCTGAGACAAAGCCTTGCGGAGAGGGACTCATCAATGCCTAGGTGTTTGCCAGAGCACCCCACTGGGCTTGCCAAGGTGTTTTAGACCTACGCCACAGTCTGACTCTCTTCCTACTCAAATCTTTTTTCTCCCTTGTCTCCTTTTTCATCAAAGTCTGAACTTTGTCTCTGCCTACCTCTTCTCTCTCTCTTCTTTACCTTTCATAGGTGTTATCCCCCACAAATCATAGACTCTTCTAATTCTATCTTGGGTTCTGTTTCCCATTGGACCAAAACTGTCACAATTTCTTACCCCCAACCCCAACACCACAAAAGTATCTCCCAGAAAGAAATAAACAAACATAAACCTGTCATTTTCATACTGGGGGAGGAAGCATATAAACAAAATAACAAAGAATAAGAAGCTAAGGGGTCAAGCTTCCTCTTCCATTGCAGGCTCCTCCCCTGCAATAGGCTGGAGCAGAGGGGCAGACAGAAGAGAATAACTTTCTTTGTACAAAGTGCTCAGCAGTCAAGTATTAAATATTAAAATGCAACTATCTGTGTTTTAAAGTAACCAGAGGACTTTAGCTTTACCAGCAATGTGTGGCTGAGTTATGGAACTTGTCACAGGAGAAAATATAGTTATTTTATGACACATTCAGCTTGTTAAAAGTTAAAACTATACACATTTCAACCTTTCCTAGACATTGCCAAGTTGTTGTGCAGTGCAGGGGTTCCAACACACACCTTTGCTCACGGAATAGAGAGTTCCTGTTTGCCCACATCTTTGCTAATGTTTCTTTTATTGAACAAAAAGCTATATAATGCTTACAGTGTTCAGGCTCTGTTCTAAAAATTGAAAATATTATCTCATTCATTATCATAACAATTCTCTGGCATAGGTAATGTTGCCATTTTACTGATGAGAAAACTGGTGCAGAGGTCAAATGAGTTTCTATAGTTGTACAGCTAGTAAGTGGTAAAGTTAGATTGTTGAAACCAGAAAATACTTGTTTGCAGATTTTTATGAAAATTTATTTTGCCTATCTCATAGGTGTTAGCTCGTGTTTTCCTAATAATTATTGAGATTGAACATCCTTTCATAGTTACTGGCAATTCAAGTTCCTTTCCACTAAGTTCTGTTTTGACATCATATGCCCATTGTTTAAAAATTAATTTGCTTGCTTTTCTCTTGTTTTTTTCAGAGATGTTATATACTCTATTAATACAATCATTTCTTGTTGTAATGGAAGTATTGTTTCTCAGCTGATAGTCTTTTAGTTTGTTTTTCATATGTATATATATTTCATGAAGTATACATAATGTTATTAATAGTTCTTCTATGATTAAAATTTTTGGTAATTTGTATAAGACAATTCTCTCCTAATTTGTGTTCAAATAGATGTTTTTATATTCTTCTAGAGTTTTTATTTTTTAATTTGTTTTCAACATTTCTAAAAAGAGGTGTCATGTAGCATTGCAAAGCAATCTAACTTTATTTTCTAAATGGAAAGTAAACTGTTAATATGAGTTGACTCTGTTGACTCATCTGTTGACTCTGACTTGTAATACCACCCCTGCCGAGTGCCAAGCCTCCACAAAAGGATACATCTCTTGTGATTTCTCCACTTCCCTGTACGCCTATTTCTGCAACAATATCACTTTTTGTATTTTTCTTTTTTACAAACACACAACCTTCAAATGGTTTACAATTGTTTGGATATCTGGTGGGGTGAATCTTCTCCCCTTCCCATTTCCTTTTCTTCAGATACTTTATGCTTTTCATTTGGTGGTATGTGCTAATTTGGAGTAATTTTCTTAGTTTACAAAAGCCTCCTTTTTACTTTGCGTTGGTCCTCTGCATTTTTATTGACAAATATTTCTAGAAAATAGAAATACAGTATTCCCAGTGAAATCTGAATTTCAGCTAAATAACAAATAATTTTTTACTATAAGTGTATCTTGAATATTGCATGGAATGTGCTTTTACTAACAATGAGTGTTTACTCGAAGTTCAGATTTCACTGAATGTCCTGTATTTTATCTGGCAACTGGAACTAATTCAATTGTTTTAAAATTGAAATTAAGAGAATGTGACATATATGATAGTGATTCTTCAGACTTTATTAAGGCCTGCTTTGTATTTATGTTATGTAATTGTTCATAGATGTTTAAAAACAACAAATACATTCTTAATTTAGGTTGCAAGTTGCTATAGTCTTTATCATTTTATCATTTTTAATTAGTGAGTTTATTCCATTTATGTATGTTGAAATTCTTGATGCATATTTGAATTTACTTCTATCAATGAATTATTTTTATAATGGTATTTAATATATATAATAGTTTCACAGTTAAGTTGAATTGATATTTTTTCTTTTTCATTTTCTGCTAATTTGGAAAATAGATATTTTATTTATATTTTTAATTGTTGACTCTAATATTTAGCTTACTCACTTAAATATGACTTTTTTTATGGAGTTCAAAATTATTCAGTCTCTCCATCCTTCTGAATAATATAAGAAATATTTCAGCCCGGCTGGTGTAGCTCAGTGGATTGAGCGTGGGCTGGGAACCAGAGGGTCCCGGTTCGATTCCCAGTCAGGGCACATGCCTGGGTTGCGGGCCAGGTCCCCAGTGAGGGCCATGTGAGAGGCAACCATACATTGCTCTTTCTCCCTCCCTTCTCCTCTCTCTGAAAATAAATAAATAAATAAATCTTAAAAAAAAAAGAAATATTTCATGTTTTAACTACTCAGTGAATAGCACACCATATCTTGTTTAGATTTTTCCATATATTTAATAAAAACAAATGTTTTCAATTATAAACATATTTGTTCCTTATAGTGAATGTTTGATTAAATTTACCAACACATTTTGAAAAAGTTCTGTGACTATATATTATTCTTTTACTTTCTTCTTTGTTTTCATTTTTCATTCTGTTGATGAACATCCTTTACTGATTCTTTCAGAGAGTATCTATCTATAGATGACAAGATCTTAAGCTTTGTATCTCTGTAAAGATGAGCATTTATTGTAGTTCTTCTTAAACAAAAGCCCAAATTCATTTTTATTGTATTCATTATAATTTATGATATTGACACCAAATGTCTAAGGGGGAATTCATCTAATAAGTTTCACAGCATTTACATGAGGTTTCTAGGTTATCGCATACTTATAAAACAAAACTGAAATGAAGTAAACAGAAACATCACGTTACTTCTATTTTTTTCCAGAGGTAAAGAAGTAGAGGTTATGAATGATAATTATATTATTTTGTTTAATTACATTTGGCTCTAGTTAATTATAACTTCTGAAAATAATCACCTTTTCTTCTTCAAAGTTCTTTATTAACCATCTAAAATGTTTCTATAAAAAATGATAAATAGCAAAGTGGGGTTGTTAAATAGAAAAAATATATATGCAGTTCTGTTCACTACAAGTCTGAAAGGCAATCTTTTTCTTACCATTTTATAAATCAAAGCCCTTTAAACATGCAATTTTACAGAGCTTGCTTTTAACACTAGATTTTTTCCTTTTGTATTCTTTAAGGAGAATTTTTAGAAAATAAAATATCGTTTTCTCTTGGAAATGTACATCACTAATTGCCATATTATTCAAATGTCCCAAATTTTTTCTTGGAGACATTTATTTTGTTAGATTCATATGTTTTGTGAAGAAAAAAAGAAATAAAAAAGACAGGTCAAGCTCCATCATACTGCACAACCTACTAGCAACTTAAAAAGAGTATATATACTGACCTTGTCACCATGCCTTTTTGTTTGCAAGATTGTCTTAAATTATATAAATGGGGAGCTAGATTGAACTGAGTGTACCTTTTGTGGTGATAGTTCACTATACACAGAAAACCTCCCACCTATGTAAAGAAACCCTACTGCAATAAAAAAGATTGCTTTTAAAATATGTTTACTGATTTAAGGGAGAGAGAGAGAGAGAGAAACATCATTTGGTTGCCTCTCATCTGCACCCTGACTGGGGATTGAACCTGCAATTTAGGTATGTGCCCTGATTGGAAATCAAACCCCTGACCTTCTATGTGTATGGGATGATGCTTCAATCAACTAAGTCACATGGGCCAGGGTAAATTGCTTTTTAAAATTCCTTTAAAAACTAAAGGAATGGCAAAGCAATGACAAAAGTAAGAGATATTGAGAAGTTAAATTTAAAAGCTTGAGACTTAACAACTGACATGAGAAGTGAAGCAGGAAGAAAAGTAAAAACTACAAAATTTCTTTCCTAGGTTACTGGAAGAATGTTAGTACAGTGGAGCCTCAGTTCTCGAACTTAATTCATTCTGGAAAACTGTTCAAGAAACAATTTGTTTGAAAACAGAATTTCCTTTGTTCGTGGCCTGAGAGGCCTGTGACTGCTCATGCAGGTATCGGCAGGAAAGGTCTGCCGGGTAGAGAATCGAGCCCCGAAGTTTTGTTAGACAACTGAGACATTTTTTTCCATGAACAACTTAGTCAAAAACCAAATTGTTTGAGAACTGAGGTTTGGCTCTGCTAGGAAAGTTCTGAGTAGCAGTTCGATTGAGGGGAAAGATTATCCCTCAGCTCTTTCCCAGTCTTCAAATCCTGCCTTTCTTTGTATAAGTTTGGATTTATACAGTCTGATTTTACTATAGTGGTGTGATCAGTTTGAAGTGGCAAGTACTTTGCTGTTATACACTGGGGAGAAAATTGGGAGAGAAGTTAATTCACTGTATCTGTTCTGGTGAGCTGGTGGGTTGGGGCAGACTAGGGCTGGACCAAGGATCCAGCTAACAGAAGTTCCAGTGAGGACCATCAGTGGTATTGGATATACTCAGAAAGAACAGGGCTCCAATGAAGAAATGGGGTACATGCAGACTTCTATCTTGTGACACCACAAGCCAGTCAGTCAAGCTTATCCATCATGTCTCCTCGCCTCTCCATTCTTCACCTTGGTGTCCTATGTACTGGTATTTACACAGCTTTCTATTCCAGCATTTTATCTGAACATCTTTCCTCAACAAGTCCTTAAGCTATAGCACCCCTTTCTTTCATCACCATTTTTTGTAGCTAGAACTCTCCTTTGACCTCATCATGTTGAAAATAAATTTTGGTCATCTTTACCATTGCCTTTATGTTCCTGAAATATTTGAATTTTAATTGACCACTAATGTAATGACCTTTTCAAGCTCTAGCTCTAGCCCAGTGAAGTTAAGCACACTCTCACGTAAATGGAATGCTACAATGTATGGCGTCTCCCAGAAGAGCCTGAACCTGGTTCTCAACCAACCTATACCTCAGTAGAAAATGTGGCCTATGATTTTAGTTCAGCCAAGGGCTGGCCTTGCTCAACACCGCAATAGAACCCATATCCAGCTGTGGAGCTATGAAGACTGTGGAGTTATATGGAGCTATGTTAGGAAAGTAGCCACTTTCAAGGTCACTTTCTAACATAACTCCACAGTCTTCATTCATTTTTCCTGACCCTAAGAAAAAGAGAGAAACTTAAGACAAGATTCAAGTGAGAATGTGCAAGGGAAATGGAGAAAATAATTATTGACTTAACTTTAATTTACAGCTTATGGGCAAGTAGCTTAGAAGGTATAAAGAATCTTTGGGCTGCAAAAGTGAGGCAAGAGAAGAAAAAAATGAATCAATAGCAACACTTAAAGCATGTGATAAAACCGAGCTCCCTCGTTGCTCACTCCAAGGTTGCCCGCCTCTCTAGCAGATGAACTCCTGCCAAGTTCTGCTTTGAAGGTGGATAGCTGATGGCAGAGGTAATCATGTCACTTAATTAGCCTTTTCAGTGTATGTTAAAACTGCATAGAAGTGGTATGAATTATAAAAGGTATGTAAATGTATATATTACATTGAAACATAAATTTTTTTGTACATTGTTTTACTTTTTCTGATGACTTACTCAAAATGGATTTATACTGATTCCAATTGCAACTACTACCCTCAATAACTTGCTTTCTGTTTTCAGTCAAAAATCTTGCATTAGTGAAAGGAAATTGAAATACAAACTTATTTATTTTCTTTGCTTCAGTTCCTTTATAAAAACAAACATATTCATATTTTTCTTCACATGGTTAATTCTTAGACTCTTAATTTATAGCTTGGGGTGGGGAGAGAAGGGAGAATGTGTTTTGTGTATGTGTGTTTTGAGAATTAGGCCCTTTCACAAAGGAAAACCCCCTAAACACCAGAAAAATGTAGAAACAACATTCTACTGATATTAGTATTATTGATGTTCATTATTTATTATTTGACTTGGTTTTCTTAAGAATTGAGTATACAAAAATACCCATATGAATTAAATTTAGAGAAGTCTAAGTTAAGAACTTTCTGTTAAAAACACAGATAAAGACAATAGAACATGGAAAAATCCCCACTCACCAGTTAGTTTGGCTTTAAATAAAAAGCATAAGTTGTGTATTAAAGAAAAAAAAACAGAAGGATGAGAACCGTGGAATGTGGGAAGCTCAGCACTTCAGGACAGCTTCTTTTATGTTTAGAAAATTGACACTGCATTCTCCCTTGTATGAGCGTGCTCCTAAGGAAAACTCCAGCACTAATTTACACCATAAGAAAATGGCTGCCGTCTCTACAGCTTTTTCTTCTGTGAAGTGTATTTGCATTATAACAAGAGTTCAGTTTTAAGCCATGTGGCAAACCCTCCACAGAGGCATATGCATCAACCAGCAGAAGGAAAAGATTATTTTGGGTTTGCAAAGGGGACTTGGAATGTCACATCCTTGTAAAAAGATTCCTGTACCCTTCAGCGTGGCAGAGTAAAGAAGCTCCTGGATTGGGATGATGATGATGCTGGTGGAAAGGACTCAGGGACAAAATCTGTCCTTTACTCCTAATGTCCTGGCACTGAATGACCCTCCCCCTCCAGAGCCCTGACACAATCCTGGGGGCAAAAATAAAAATTTCCTTCCAGCTTGTTTGCAAAGGGCCTTGAAATACAATAGAAGTTGAGTTGAATTTTATGTCAAAAAGAATGATTTTTTTTTGCATATTATAATCTTTGGTCTGAGATTCACGTTTTGTATATAAGATGCATTGCCATCATTCAAATAGCTTACATTCTAGGGTGTTCCAATATAAAGATTGTTAGAAGAAATACACATTTATCACTATTAGGAATTTGAAGATAAGAAAACATTTAACACATTCCTTACCAATAACTTTCAGCACAATGATTTTCATAGAACATATTTTTGAAAGCACACCTTACAATTTGACTATTAGTTGGCAGAGAAGGGGCTCAGTAAAATGCATACTCTGGATTTCAGTAGAAGAAAGCTCGGGTTTCAGGCACACTCAAATATGTACCTTTTGATCTATTGATGGTATAAATACATACAGGGCACTTGGGAGCTAATTAACCTAAAATCTGGTTATACTATTCATCAGCAGATGGGCCTTCAGTTTAACTTTATTGTAGAAAAACAGTATGGTGATATCTCAATTATCAAATCACCTAAGAAGTAAATTGCTTTGAGTATACACCTACCCCTTGTTTAATCACTTGAACTCTTTTCTGAAGAAAAAAAACCTCTGCCACTAAGTAAAAAGCTATTAAATAAAAAAAAATTCTATTATTTATTATAGAAAATTTATGAGTTTCATCTCAAATCACAAATAGAAACAAACATCCTTGAACAATGAAACCAATTTTCCATAAGTAGGAAATGATCACTTAAAAACAAACAATTATAGTTACTATCTTAAATGCAATGTAATAATTCACCAAAGGAATGAGACTTCCAAGTGGCTGGAGTGAAGTCAGAAGAGGTGGGAAGAGTCGTCCTCTGAAAGGGCATTTTTCGTTCTGCCCCATTTGATTCGCCAGTTCTTCAGTCTGTCTGGGGAGTGGCTGATGGTTATCCTGTACTTAACATGCACTTGAAATATTAATAAACAAGAGAACTCCTTCTGTGTGAAATATAAGTGTGTGTGTCTATTTAGTGTGTTTTTGGGTGAAAAAGTGATGGTAGCAAAAAAAAAGAGTGAGATGTAAGAAGTTTGCTAGGGGCTTTTGAGAAAGTTATTCCTCATTCTTCTGGGAGAGCTGTTGGAAGTGACCCTGTCTCTCCTCTTGCGGGAATTATTGATCGTGGCCGTGAGGCGTGGTGCCACAATAGGCATTTCAGATATCACCGTGAGGCTGAAGCTCACCCACGAAGACAAAACTAAAGCTCACGCAAGGATGAAGAGCCATTGGATTGAGGCAACTTTATATCAAGTTACACAGAGCTGAAGACATTTAAATTCATACAGGCAAGATTCTAGGAAAGGGCACTGGTAGAGGAATCATACTGGGGGAAACTGAGGGACAAAAAGTCCCATAGAAACATAGCTCCTAGCAAGACAAGCTTCTCACTGCACTGTATTCTATCTATCCAGATTGAATGGGTGGACAAAAAGAGAAAGGGGAATGAATGAATGCTGGGAGCCAGAAAGAGGTAAATATTTGTCCTCTAAATGGTTGTGGCCAGTTTTTGGTGATGTACCTGCTAAGGAGGGCTTATTGATGCACTGGGTAAGAGGTTTGACTATCACTTCTTAGACTCTTTCTAAAAAAATCTTTGATAAATTACAAGATTATAGACAAAAGTGTCAATAATTGAAAGTTAGTATTTCAAATTATTGAGGTCTTAGGACTTTAGGTAAACCCATAAAAATGTGATGATTCTGACTAGGGTTTTATCATCATTCCATGGATTCGGAAGTTGGTGAATGGTGAGCTCAGAGGTCCCAAAAGAATCGCTGTCTCCATCTTAGCTGAGTCTACCATATTGCATGAAATTGGCACCAACCATCTGTTCGTAAAGAATCCTCATCTCTGTTAAAATGCAGAGGTAACAGAGACAACACATGAAGCCCATAGTTCTCAGACTGAGCACTGAGGTCACCTGGGGCCCCAAAGAAAAATTCAAAGATACACTGCAGGATATTTTAAAATTCAAGAAAAGCACTACAACATCTGATGGGCATCATGCGAACTATTAACTTAAGGAAGTTAATACTTTCAATATTGATTGCTCTGTTCCTTTCAATGGGAGTGGTGCTGTCCAATCTGATTCCATGATTTGAGAGGTTTGTGTAGTGTAAATAGGTGCTAAGTTTTTAACACATAAAGACTTATTAAGGTGGTTGGACCTAAGCATTTAATAAATGGGACTATAAGGGTATTTTTTTCCCGAAGATTCTATGAAGCAATTACTGAGTCAATTAAGGTTGCCATAAACCAAGATAATATGTGGTCTCCAGCATTAATATATATATCACTTATTTGTTAATCATTTAACAACATTTTAACTACAAAAAGTCATGATTTCAGCAGTTTTGTCCAGGGCCGTGCTTGTTACTGTGCTGGCTGGCCCTGGGTTAGGCGTGACCTGGAGCCACATATTTGAAGCTTGGACTGAATTGGAATGTCTTTAAGCACATAGTGAGGTATGTGGCTCTCCTTGTTATTATACTCTATCATTTCTTTGGCACTGATTTCCCCAAAGCCTCAAAATGTTTTTATACTTGTATGAAAGTTATTTTTCCTTATAGGACGAAGCCCAAGCCAACAAAATATTACCACAGAAAGCAAAATATATCATTGCTATTCAACTATGTATCAACCGTGAATTATCTCCTTTTCTCCGCATGCATGATACCAGAAGACCATGAGGTAAGCATCCAATGTGCGGTAAGTATTTCGACTGGCAAGGCCCTGTCTGGTTTACCTGTAGCTTTGTAATACAAATGCCTACCACTTTCATGTACCGTCTTTTCAGGTGTACACATCTCCCGTGTTCAGGCTAAAAATCAGAGTAATTTCTGGCCATGGCTTTGCTTAAAACTCTAGTATTTCATTATTATATACTTTAATGTGAAGCAATAGAAGGACACTTGAGGTTTCTTAACAACGTATCCAGACATTCAAGGAAACCTTTCATAAATGGGATTTTTTTTTCCCAGATGGAACAAATTCTAGTGTGTCAAAAACTTTCCTTTAGATTATGCTCTTTTAAGTTATATCATTATTACTGACTCATCTGCACTTTTTCTCGCCGTATCTGTCAAACAACTGAAGTGATATGGTGGGACTTTTTTTCTCCATGTTAAATATAGGCTTAAAAAAAATCATTGCAATTGAGCATGTCATTTATCCTTCTGCCCATTTTTCTTATATTAAAAGGTCTCCTGCTGGAATTTAATTTCAAGTTAAATCTTTACCCCGCCCTCAGGCTGCGAGACTGAATTAAATAAATCCCACTAAAAGTAATAAACCACTGTGAGCTGCGGTCGTGTGATACCGGCTGTCAGCCTGTCAGAGCAAATCTGAGCGCTAAACTCGCCGGCTCTGCCAGCGAGGAAAGAAGCGGAGCACCAGAAAGCCCAGGAAAGCAGAGCGGCTGCAGTCCCAGTCTCATCTCAGCAGCAGTACTTAAGCATGCAAGAAAATACCTTTGAAGATGATTTTCTTGATGACACTCTTTTAAAATTCATATTGATGGTAAAATATAAAGGCTCTGCTCTGGTTATCATACTTTATTTAGTCATGTTGTGAGCCTGTGAGATCGATGAACAAGAAGGCAGAATTTGGTTTGGGGAGGAGGGACAAAGCAGAAGCATTGAGCCGATGAGGGGGGTGGTGATGAATTTTAGATGTAGAGTTCATCGGGACTAATGTCTAAAGACATGATTGAGAAGCGGACAGTTTGAGAGAGGGGAAAGGAAATAATATATGTCATCAATTTCCCTTTATGAAAATTTGTAAGGATATCAATCCAAAGAACACAGGCAGTCCTTCAGACTTCCAAATAAAATGCTCTAAAATGAAGGAAACGACACCCACCCTCGATGGCTCCCTTCGATACCATGCCTGTGATGTAGGGACACTGGGAACAATCCCAGTACCAGGCTAGATTTATGGGTGTGACTAATAAAAGGTGACAGCTGGCTTCAAATCTGTTGGCTTGTCATTCAGTGGACCAATTTACAAAATACTTGTTTACCCTTCAAGCACTGAGGTTGTCCAAAAGAAAAGTCTTTATTTTTTTCAACATTAGTGTGTCCATATTAAATTCTGAAGAGTTAAAGTTTTATAAAGAGCCAAAAATCGATACTGTCAGTGATTTGGTATTTTTAAAGAACAGGACAACAGCTCAGCAGATTAACTTCCTCCTCTCCATGGGTAAGCACGATATTGCCTTCTGTAGAAATATAGCTGCAGGAATTCCCAGAGGGGTGGGGGAGTTGAACACAGACAATTCTCTGAACAGGATTTCAATAGAGGATTCTGAGGTGCAGAAGGTGATAGACATCTCCCAGTAATTATTATAGTCATAACTCCCATCTTTCTGCAGATGTGGCATCTTTATCCAAACACTGGGTACATAGTTAGCACTCATGCCTTGCCATTCCTCAAGTTCCTCCTCCCAACCTTTTCAAAATTCTGACTGAGGAATGGAAATGATTCTAGGGAAAGCACATCCTAGGAAATCATTTTCTTTCCTTGTTTTGCAGTAAATATTGGTAGTCTAAAATTATGATATCTGATTTGTTACACCTAACAACATAATATAAGGTCATATCCTTTTCTGTCCTTATAAAGAGACTATTTTAAAAATGCACATGCGGGGAAAATAATTTTCAGGTTCTTATAGAAAAAAACAATGCACCATATTGATCTCTATTACAGAATTGGACTTCAGATGGTAGAAAAGTACTTTCACATCAGCAACGAAGTTATTTAGTAGTAATAATTTTAATTAAAGCCAATGGATTTTGTACTCTAAGGCTAGGCCTTAATTTTAAATCATTAGATTACTCGTTTATTAGAATTTCCATTTTTTAAATTTGTAAAACATTATAAATAAATTTTCACTTGAAATTTATTTGCATATTTAGCAAGTTATCATGAAATGAGGAAGGATTTTGGAACCACAAAGATCTGGTTTGAAATCCAGCCATTCCACACACTAGCTTTTTAACCTCAGGCTCACTTGACCATTCTGAGCCTCGGTTTACTCACATGCACAATGGGGTCACACTGCTTTCCTCAGGGGATTGCTGTGAGGATCAAAAAAGGAACACATGAAGCAAAGGCCTTACCTGAGTCAGCCACGTCCTCCTGACTTTGAATCTACAATAAGTCTTAGAGTCTATAATAATCTTGTAGTAAATGTCTTCCAAAAAATTCAAGTGCAGAGAATTTTTCAGTCAGGGTATATAACTGATGGTTTGAATAAAAGGAGAGATCTCAAAAATATCAAGGATTTTCTTGTTAAATAGTGAACTTAGATCATGAAACTATTTCTGACTTGAACAAAAATTAAAAAATGCAAAAAAAGACCCCAAAATAAGATCAGTCAGTTTCACAGTTAAAGAGTGAACATACCACTTGTAATTTCATTCATTTATTTACTCAACAATGATGTACCACTGGCCCATTATGTGCTAGCATCTCTGCAGGGCCTGGGGCCTCACAGTGAGCAAAATTACAGCCACGTTGCTAACAGAACAGTGGGGAGCAGACAATGAACTTGAATAACAATAGTGGTGATAACATATGAAAGCACATGGGGCTATGGGAGTCCACAGTTCCATTTGTAAACTCCTGCCTTTATCCCACTTCATATTTGTAATCACTTTCTGTCTTTATACCTGGTTCCCAATTTTTTAAAGATTTCAATAGTCCCATTGGGGGATAAATGAAGAAATTAACACTTTCTAATGGTTTTGTGAGCCATCTGCTAATTTTGCAATGATGGGTTTAAACTGAGCACTCTAACATGTAGGCCGTATGGCGGCTGTCCAGTTCAGCTGTCCAGGGATAAGTGGAACGGGTAGAGCGCTGAGCTATAAGTGACACAAACCGTCTTCTTGGCCGGTATCCACTTCCTTTGACACATGTAGACTGCTCAATATTCGAAGCTTTTTTTGTCCCTTATGAACTTCTAGACTTCCCAAGTATTTATTTTAACTAGAAAGTGAACTTATATTGAAAAATATCGATTTAACAGCACTGAAAGCCTCCTGATGAAGAAATAGGCTCTTACAATCAGGCCCAAAATAATGATGATAAAAATTATAACGTTTAGTAGTTATTGAATAGCTATTATGGATTGGTCATTGTTCTGGAAGCTTATATCAGTCTGTTGGATAGCAGTTCTCAGGCACATTGTCCAAAGATTACTGGCCTTGCTCACAAGCTTTACCTCTGTGATAGGACCAATTTTGAATGGCATCATCAAAATATGAAGAGTGCTATGTTTGGAAGTGAGAGGATAAGGGGACTTGCGGGGCAAGAGTTCCTGTAACAGAGGGGAAGAGGGAGGGTGAGACAGCTAACGACGGCATGCTCAACTCATCTCCGCCCCTGGGGTGCAGTGAATGGCTTTATTTCATAAATAACCTTAAAACTACCCCTTTTTCTCATAAGTCATTTATTTTGCTGTTTATCTTATTCAGTATGGCCGAAAGGGATATGTATGGCAATTGTTTAACTTTCCCCAGTCTATTGCCTTGATTTTATTTTTTTCTTAGTAAGATATATATTGTGATTTAGCATTTTAAAATCTACCTGACACTTTTCAGGGACCCAGGCACACAAGACATTTAGAGGCCAATGTATTGTTAATTCATAAACTACATGAAATCTTCCTCGTGGATGATGATAGCCATGAGTTATGCCTCTTTATATATATTTTAATGTCTAGCTTAGTGCCATGCACACTGTGGATGCCTAGCAGATAGCTTGATAGCTTGATAGCTTGGCATGTGATTAATAAATAAAGACTTCACTACAGTTAAATGCTAAGGCAACACCGCATTCCCATTTTCCTTTTCTGTAAATACTGATGTCTTCGAAAGATCAGAAAGTCTTTCCTCCTTTGAAAAAATTCTTTTTCTTCATAGTAAATTTTGAGTTAGAGTTTTGATGGCTCTGGAAACATATTTCAGTAATTTTAAATCAAATAATCACAGGGTATGAGAGCTGCAGAAGAAACTTTCTGCAGCATTGTACCAGGGGATTACAGACTCAAATGCCTCCAGGGTCAGGCAGGTAACATAAATATGTGAATCAGACTGGGGTTAAGATCACAGGAGGAAGGAAAGCAGAGCCTGTGGCAAACTAGAGACTGCAGAATTTGTCAAATTCAAACCCTATGTTGACCATAGAAAAACAGGTCTGTGGGTTGTGTTTGGTCCACTGGCTGCCTACTGACAAACGCTGAGGTTAATCCTTTAATTTTCAGTACTAGTGCATTTAATCCTTAACACTTTCTCCGGGAGTTGAAATGTCAAACTCACTTGACAAAAGTAAGTTTGAATATTTTATGGCCGTTGACAGGTGTGAGTCCTAAAACATGGGATTCAGGTTCTTTAGAATTTATTTAACATCTATACTGAAGGTGTATCTGCGGTGGATGCACAGAGGGTGGGTGCGGAGGGCCTGGCACTGGGCACGTTCTAGGAGAACTCAGTGAGGCAGGGTAGGACTGAAGTTAACTTCAATCATGGGTCACACCGCTTGCGTTGTCAGGTATTTGTTCTTAATTCTTATTGTAATGGACAATACGCTACAAAAAATTGTATTTTTTTAAAGTTTAATTCTTACCCCATGGTCTGACTATGAACTGCTAACAGTGTTAAACTTGCTGTAAATAAATATTCGGGGTCAGAAACATAATTCAGGGTCAGAAAGAGTCATAGATAAGGTACCTACTAGTCTAACAAAGTAAACTGACTTTAAGTTGAATCATATGGCTGGTGTATTTAGCTTTTGTGAATTGTTACCCAAGTAAATATGTAGGGCAGGGGATAGAGCCATTTATGCTTATTTGATTTCTGAACTAAATATAAAAACACTTTGGTGAATTTCTTCACATGTCCCTCACTGGCTTTCAAGCCACGTAAACCAAGGCCTGACTTGGAGGAGCTGTGTCATGCTGTACAATTCGCTAAGCTCATAGAGCTTCACTTTCTTTAACAACATACTCCGTTTATTTACCATAAAGTTAGTTTTAGGTTTAAGAAGACATTTTCTGTAAACACCAAGCACAAAGGTTGTTCATATTTGATGATCAGAAAATGTGCTTCCTACCTTGTATGCGCTCAACCCGTTCCCTGCTCTCTCCCTGGCTCCCGGCCTATAACTTCTTTAAACCAGTTGGCAATAAATTGGTCTGCATTCTATCCTTTCACTCCAGCTGAGATCGTCAACAGTGCTCTGGGCTTTGTTTGTAATACATTGTTAGATGAATCCCTTTATATAAAAAAATGAATGTAAACATTTCCTTTAAGGAGTTTCCTTGGTGATTTTCACCCTCTGGTTAAATAATAATTTGTATTCTTCAGAACACATTATTATTATTATTATTTTGGTTAATGTGTCTTTCCTTTTTGTACCTTTTCTTTCAAGAAAAATAAGATGTTACAGAAGGCCTCCAAATGTTATGGGGTCTTTAAATGTTCGCTGTGGGAAATCTGGGTCTCTGAAATTAGCCCCGGTGATTTGACAGGGTAAAGAGCCTCTCTATTATTATTTGTACTTGTTATCGGAATGGCTACAACCTAGAGTCTCAACTGGATTCTCTGAAAAAGAAGCCCAACTAATGTTCTGTTTCAAGACATTGTAACTTTTTCAGAATTTTTGAAGAAATTTAATGAATTTGGTCAACGTTTCTGTGCTGTTTCACCACTCACACACAAAAACTTAAATGGGCAGTGGGCCTGGTAGAGGTGGGTTAATTAATTTAAAGCTGCTCTTTGGGTAGGTAGTATCGGTTGGGCAGATTCCCCTTTTGGAGTTCCTAACTAGGTTTTCTTTAGACATGGATTAATAGAGAGAATATGTTCTTCAACAAGCAAGAGGAACCCAAATATGTTCACCCTACAAAATATGCTTCACCGTGAAATCAGCATTTCAGCATTTGTTATGTATTTGGTATATTCCTCTTTACTCTATAATTGGTAGATCATATGTTTGAAAGTAAAAAAAAGGTAACAACTAAGGACTCATTTGGTGACTTTGCATATCTCAATGGTATTCATGCCATTTATCCATAATTTTGGCTGCTATTGTCTATAGATAGTGCCTGTTTTCTGTGTAACCCCTGGCCCCATATTCATGCATATTTGTTTTTCTGACAGCCATTCAAATGAGGGCACACATAACCTCTGAAAAAACTATTTTTCGTTGGTGAGAGCACATTGCTCGTAGTTTTGCTTTACGTTTCTATTTGCTCGAAAATACCCTTTTTAAATGATACTTCATATCATTCCTGAATCATTCAGTCACTTTATCTCACTCCTTCTGTTATTCTATTTCTATCGTATTTGTATTTTGGACAGCTGTCACCAGAGTTTTTTGTTAGTTTGTGTTTGTTTCCTTACCCTCATCCCAATTCTGGGTCATTTTAATATTGACATAAGGGACAGGCCTGTCAGCTCCTTTACTCTTCTCCACGTGCTCTGGGTCCTTAACGTCACCAACGATTGCATCGTGACACCATCTCACTCTCAGTCAAGTGGAACTGGTGATTTGGCAGAGTGAAGAGGTGCTCTGTTAATATTAGTACACGTTATCGGAATGGCAGCATGCAAGCTAGAGCCCCGACTTCTAAAGAAGCAGCCCAACCAACTGCTCTGTTTCAAGACACCGCAGCTCTTACTTTCCCTCTGATCACCACTGCTTCTTTTTCTGGCTCACTCCCCAGCCCCACATTCTGCTACTCTTCCCTCTTTGATTCTACCACCTTTGCAATGTGTCTGATCTGAATTCGTGTCCTCATTCAGGTTACATACACTCCTTTGACTCTCAATATTCTCCCTCTCTTGCACAAATTCTCAACCACCTTTTCCTTCCCTTTCGTTATCACTCTCCTAGAAAAACCCAAGCTTAAATAAAGCCAACTCCGACGGCCCAGACGCTCTCCCTGTGCAGCTGAATGTAGCTGGGGAAAGCACACAGCGTGCAGACGGGTCTCACTTTGACTTCACAGCTTCAGCCCCCAGTTGGGCCTCAGCAAGCCCGCCTCCCTTCCCCTACCAGCTTCCTTTTTCCTCTTACAGATGACCCTCCTTTTCCCTCTCTCTTCTCAAACTGCCTATTGCCTCAGCATCCTTGAACTGCAACAGGACATCAGTGCCCACTAAGAATTTTTCACAGGAACTAAGATTATTTTTCTCAGAACATTCCAAACTCGTCAGAACTAGTCAAAGAGAGTTTTTATTTATTTATTTATGTCTTTAAAGTTCAGAAGTAAAATATATTATTTGTCATTTCCAAGAAATTGGGTGCTTGGGACTTTTCCTAGTGTTAGTATTGAAAGTCCTGTGTCCCAAGAAATCTCTCAGTCCTAGGCAAACTGGGACAGTTTGTCCCCTCACCAGCAAGCAATATGCAATGCAGTAAAAATGAAAAACTAGTAATTTCACCTGGCTACCTTCCTATCCTTTCGCAGCGTGATGCTTATACCAGTATGTGCAAACATACATCCAATAAATATAGGTGGTTTGTTTTCTTTAGCTTTTATTGAAATAGAATTATTCTGTACACATTTCTCTACATCCAGCTTAATTTTTTTCTGATTAAAAAAAGGAAAACGTTTCATTTTCAGAGCATTGAGATAATAAAACTAAATGCTGTATTCCAGCACAATTGGGTTCAACCAGCTGAAACTGATAAATAACCGTGAACATTGAATGATTCCAGGATACTAGACCTTTAGTGACCTAACTAAAGACTCTTCCTGTCTAAGGAACAATGGGAAATGTTTCAGCAAAAGTGTACAGTTCTTCAGAATCATTTAGTCCTATCCGGAGTTTAGTTTTCAATCTTCTTTGGTTAGATTTCCTGTGTTAACCTGTGGAATATTTTTCTCTAATTTTCTCCAAACCCATAACATGTCTCTAAGGCTTGTATAATTGTGTCTAATAAAAGGTGGATTTTGTCCTCATTTGTTTAATAAAAATAGTATCATAATGAACTTGTGTGAGGACAACCTTCAAAAATGGTTCCCAATGATCACTCCTCCAGGTATTCATGTCCTTGGCTCATTCCTTGCCCTTGAATGTGGGCTGGAGCTATGCTTGGCTTCTAATGATTATGGCAAACACAATGGTGTGTCAATTCCAAGATTAGGTCATGTAAGACGGATTTCTGTCTCACTGGCACTCTCTCTTGCTTGCTCCTTTTGAAGAAGCCAGGCGCCATGTTGTGAGCTGCCTTTTGAAGAGGTTCAAGTGGCAAGAAATGGAAGGTGGTCTTGGGTAACAGTAGGGAATTGAGGTTCTCAGTCCAACAGCCTGCGAAGAACTGGATCCTGCCAATAGCTACTGGGTGGGCTTACAAGCAGATTCTGCCCCAGTTGAACCTTCAGACAACTGCAAACCTGGCCAACACCTTGACTGTGGCCTTGTGAGAGTCCCTGGGCAGAGGACTCTGTTAGAGATGTACCTGGATTTCTAGACCCAGAGAATTCTGAGATAATAACTGTTGTTGCTCTAAAGCACTTAGTTTGGGAGTAATTTGTTATGCAGCAATAGATAATATAACACATTTCTCTAAATGTCACTTTTCTAATCTAACAATACCTTACCAAAATTAATTGATACAAGTTTGATTCATTCTTTGTGATGGTAGTATAATATTACCTGTGGGGATTTGTCAGGATATACTCAAATGTTTCTGTATCGGTAGTTATTAATTTGCTGCTATATTTCTGGTGGTAAAAAATGTTTTAAATTAGGTTAATGTTTTGAAAATATAATTAGAAGTTTATTATCTTATTTTCTACATTTCAGATGTACATTTAGAAATTGGAAAAATGCACAGAGAAAAAATTACTAAGGAAGTTACTTTTTTCATATTCTGTAAGAATATCTGGATCAAATTATGATAAAAATAATTTTAGAACAAAATACCATTGTCAGAATTATATTTTGTCTTTTGTTTTGCAGAAAGCATTTTAACATTTTATTTATTTTTTTCTGGTTAAAATTACAATTTAATGAATTAAGTAAATTTCTAATACCTCCACGTTTAAACTATAGCAAATGACTGTAAATACAGCAAAACCTTGGAAAAGATAAGAAGGCATGCGGAGAATTACAAATATCATGTCAAATCTGAAAGATAGTTTTCCAATAGGTGAATCTTAGAATATGGAACACCCAAGACTTAGTTAGATTGATTAGTTTAGCTAAAAGCAATGATAACTTCTGTGTGGTAAAATAAAAAGTCATAAATAGCCATAAATATTCAGAAGATAAATTATAAAACAGGAAAATATATTTTCAACAAAATCCCAATTTTCCTAATATGTGAAAAGATCTTACAAATCAACAAGAAATTCTATGAATGAGACAAGAATGGAAAAAGGAAACAGCCATTTGTTGAATGAATAAAAATGACTTAGAAGCATATAAAATATGATTGAGGTAATGCAAAGATTAACAGTTTGATACACACAATGTTGGAAGGAGTATGGAAAACAGGCACCTTCCCCCACTGTTGTTATAAGTTTCAAATGATTGCACGTTTTTAAAGACAATTCAGTAGCAATATATCTGTTGCTCTGCACATCTTGACGTGTAACACGTATCACAACGCTCCAGCCCACCTTTGGGATTTAGAAAGGGGAGGGGAGGAGTGAAGTGGAGGACTCTCTCTCTTTCTTTTAAAACTTGCTGGTTTCAATCAAATTCACCCCTTACTTTGACTTTAAAACTTTAAAATGTGTATATGAGTTGAAAACAGCACCGAAAGAGTTGATTAAAAAAAAGAAGTGTTTCAAGTCTAATTTATTTAGTTGTTCCACTTTTAAAAGGGTAAAAATAAAAAGAAACACTTTATTTTGTTACCTCTACTAATTGGATTCTTTTTAAATCCCCTTCAGAATATAAAATTAATAAAATTATTTAATCTTAGGATGGAAGTAATCTTAAAAATTACCTACTGTATCACTTATTTCATATTTTAACTATTACTAAGAGTTCACCATTAAAAGATATTTTAAACAGTAATTTCTAATGATACAAACGTATATATTCTGTGTGATAAGTGTAAATATTATGAGTAATACTGAAGTTCCCTATCTTTTTATCCATCCTTGAAGGAACTACGTCTGTTGATTTGTATATTGATATGTGGCATTGTGTGTCTTTAGAACATTCTGTGTGTAGAGAACATCAGAAGAAACTATAAATTATATCATATTGTACATGCTATTCTACAAGATGCTTTATCAAGTGGCATTTGAAATATAATTTTAATACTGCCTTTATAGTAGTTTTTGATTGATGAGTAAGTTTAAAGAATGGAGAATAAATTTCTTTCAGTTTTGCTATTTTCATCTCTATGTTGAGTTAATTTTTATTTTTTTGTACTATTATTGCATGGAATCAATATTATTTTTACTTTCCAGCAATGCATTGGCTTCCATATTAATGAAATGCTAGTAGCTAAGCTGACAAACAAATTTCTTTCAATTAATGTATCTCTAAGTTCATTTCACCCAAGGAAACATTTTGAAACTGTGAAGCTGAAAACCTGCCTGCAAACATTTCGACTGACAATCACTTTTCTAGTTTAAGTAAGGGCTAGATATGTTTTTTTAACACTAGATGTCTCAATGCCTTTAAAACAAATTTTTCAGCCACAACAGCAAAAACACATTTTGGAAATGCCTGTTAGTACAGTAAACATTTCAACCAAAAACACATTTGAACTGTTATATTCCCTTGGCGAACCAAATGCTTTGCTTCACAAATGGTTTTTAGATTTGCCTTGGTTCAAATCTATTACTTCTTAAAACATTACTGTGAAGATTTCATAAATTAAGGGCCCTTACTTCTTGGTGTATCTGCGCAATTTGATTCAGTTTAGCAGATATTTACAGAACATCTTTGTGCTGCCTGCCATGGCAGGCACCGATTCAATGATGAATGCTGCACGGTCCCCGCCTTTAAGGAAAAGGCTGTTTAGTGGGGGAGAGAGAAAAAAAAAAATCAAGCCATTAATCCACTTTATAACGTAGCAAGCAAGAGACAGAAATTAATTGATTAATTTTTAAGTATATTGTATTGATTATGCTATTACAGTTTTCCCATTTTTTTCTTCCCTTTCTAGGAAAGATTTCTTGATTTCTAGGAAGTCAAGAGCTTATATCTTAATATTCATGCTGAAACTCAGCTGCTACTAGTACAGTGATAGTAAATTTAGCCTTCTTACTACGTGAAGGACCCTTAAAAATCTGATAAATTTTCAATGGACTAGAAAAAATGTTCAGCAAATTACACCTAGTAGTATATTGGTATCTAGGCACAATATGACATAAAAAAGTTCAGACTAGAGTGGATCAAGTTCATATCCAACAGTCAGGCTTCTCCTATGAAAGTGTGAGATTTTTCTATGATGCCTTTGATTTAGATTGACCACCACGAAGTTCATCTGATAGTGGTACGTAGAACAGTTGATGATTCTAAAATGGTTTATGTTGTGATTAGAGTGATAATGGCTTAGATTTAAAAACATTGTAAGGTGAGTTAACTAGTGCACTACAGTTTAGGGGTCATCAGTGGGACGCAAAGACTTCATATTTTGGTCAGATTTTTCTTACTGAAAACTAACAGGAGAAATTTGGAAAAACATTTAAGACTTCTGGATTTTAGTTTCTATAAAATTGAGGGGCTTAGATAAAAAAAATCTCTTTTAGTATCTTCTAGTTATAAAATTATGCAAATCAAAGTCTTTCATTTTGTGATAATCCTGTTCTATTTCTGAATGACAGAAATATGTAGTAGCTCAGTTACTGGCAGAGTTGTCCAGTATCATAATTTATTAATTCATTAATTTGATATTTACAATACTGAAGTTCTGTTTTAGGGAATGAGAATGTGGTGGCTGAGGTCATTTGCATTAGTAATCAAATCTTTCTGCCTTTCAGAAGTTCATGGGTGCTTAGGATTGCACTTCTGGCCCTTTTGTAGTTGGGTAGGGCCATGTGACTATTTTTGGCCAATGAGTTGTCAGTGAAACTGACATGTCATTTCTGGACCATAATAGCAATTGAATGCCAGTTGGAGATCCTCAAATGCTCTTTTTTCTTTACTGGGAAGATTGTTACAGATAGTAGCTGTTATACCAGCCTGAATTCTAGAGTAAACCCCAGGTGAGCTGCTTAGGGAGTATAGAATGAGTGAGAAGTAAACTTTAATTGTTTTAAACTAGTGAGATTTTTGGATCTGTGTGTCATTGAAGGCAAATCTAGCCTGTCCTGATCGACAGAATGGGGAGCATGACAGGTAAGACCCTTGTTGTCATGGTATTTCCAGTCCAGTGGGAGATAGTAGATACATTAAGAAGAAACAAATGAAAGAGGTGATTTAAGATAGAGAATGTCTTGGTTGATAGGCAGGTGGAAAACTAATTTAAGGTGGGTAGTTATTGAAAGCCTCAGTATAGATACTTGAAATGAGGCAAATTGAGAACAAAGAGTTAATTATCTGAAGGCAGACTGAAGGGCTGACTCAGGGTTCTTGTCTTTGTTTCATTTAACTCAAAGCTTGGGCTGGAAAGTCGGTGAGCTTTCCTTAGAAGTGTTGCAAAGTAAACTAACAATAATAGATGCCTTGGGCAAAAGAGAGCTTGGAGATGCTTGGCTCCATGCCATGGGGCCACACCTGCCCACAGTTACCATGGCAGCACAGTAAAGCTGGAAGAATATGGAGTGCTGGCAGGTGTAGCGGATTGAAGGAGGAGTTGGAAGTGGGGCTGCAGAGGAAGATTGGCATGGGGATTTAAACCCAGGCGCAGCAGCCATGTCAAGGGAGAGGAACATACTGCTTTTGGCGAGAGGGTAGAAAGCCCATAGCTTTGGGGCTCCCTTTGCCACGCAGCTTAGGAAGCTGGGTAGCAAGATGTAGCAGCTATTCCGAGCTCTCTCTTAGCGGTTTGGAAGAATGCAGGAGAAATGCTGCAGGAAGGAAAGACAGGACCACGAGGCTTTGGAGGAGTGGGGACCCTTCGGCCTGAGAGAGAGAGAGGACCACGTGGCTTTGGAGTTGCTCCTGTTGCCACAAGGCTTAGGAAGCAGGAGAGACTTTGCCTGGAAGGAAAGGGGTGAAAGGACTCTTGCTGGTGGACCATGAGGAAGTGCCACATAGTTCTGGATTAACTGGAGATCGTGGTGGCCACACAGCAGATGGTGTCGGAACCGAGGGGCTGCCTGAATCACGGACTTCTACTTCTTGTCCTGAGATACGGTACCCTGGACTGGACAGGGGGAGAAGGAAGGACTGTGTTCATTTGTGGGTATTCTAAAGAACGTTAGTATTTTAAAGAAGACATTAAGTCATTACTCCAAGCCTGTATAACTTGAAAATAAATAATTCCTTTCCTTTTCACCAGTCTCTAGCATTGAGAGACATCTTTCCTTCAGCAGCGAGCATAACGAACCTAGAATGGGGTGGGAGGAGAACCCCAGGAGCACAAAGGGGTTCCTTTTGGTAACAGTATATCGTTGGGTGCCCCCGCCCTGTTCTGTAACAAAAACACTGGTTGCAAACAGCTAAGGAATATAGATTTCAGTGACCACACATGACAAAAACACATGATAAGTGTCTTTGCAAAAGAAGAGTTGGAGGAAGTCACTAGGCTACAACCTTCAACAACAATAAGGATAAATAAATGAACAAAGAAAGAGAGAGAAGGAGGAAGGAAAGAAGGAAGGGAGGGAGGGAGAAAAAAGAAAATGCAGGGGCAAAAGAAAAATCTGATTTCTGAAGTTATCACATTATAAAATTTAAAAGTCTAGTTTTCAACAACAACGAAAAAGCAAGGTATGCAAAAACCCAGGAAAGAGTGGTCCACTCCAAAACAAGTCTGATAAAAAACATTCCTGATGAAGGCCAGAAATTAGACTTACTAGACAAAAATTTTAAAACAACTGTCTTAAATATACTCAAAAAGTTAAAGAAAACTATGGACAAAAAAATTAAAGGAGAACAGGGAAATGATGTGTTAACAAAATAAGACTATCAGAGAGATAGGAATTATTTTAAGAAATCCTGTAGCTAAAAATTAAAATAATTGAAAAATTCACTAAAGGGTTCCAAAGCATATTTGAACAGAGAGAAGAATCAGTAACTTGAACATGGCCACCTGAAATAATCAAACCAAAGGGGCAGAAAAAATAAGGAAAAGTAAACGGAGCCCAAGGAACCTGTGGGACATGATCAAGGTGTCCAAAATACACATTATGGGGGGTCCCAGGAGGGGAAGGAAAGGGCTACAAAGAATATTTAAAGACATAATGGCTGAAAGCTCCATAAATTTGATGAAATACACAAATCTACACATTTTAGAAGCTAAAAAACTCCAATGAGAACAGACTCATACAAAGATAGGATCAAACTGTCCAAAGATTTAAAACAAAAATGTATTTTACACAATAGTTTTCAGCCATTAAAAGGAATTGAGTGGATGAAAGTTGAAACATTTTATTCTAAGTGATATAGGATAGACCCAAATAAGCCAGGACAAACATTGCATAATTCCACCTAAATGAAATATCTGCACTAGGCAAATTCGGAGACAGAAAGTAGAGGAGAGGTCATCAGGGATTGATGGAGAACAGAATGTGGAGTTATTGCTTAATGATTACAGAATTTCTGCTTGGGGTGATGAAATGTTTTGGAAATAGATGGGGATAGTGGTTGCACAACATTGTGAATCGAATTAAATTCACTGAATTGAACACAAAAATGATTAAAATAGCAAGTTGTGTTTTATTTGTTTTACTACAATAAAATAAATTTTAGAAAAGATTACTTCTCTGAATTGTTATTTTAGTACACAATTGATCACTGTGTATTTATATATTATAACATTTTGATAATTGTTGCATATAAAAAGTATGTTATGGGTAGTATATTACTTAATAAAATGTATGGAAATTTGTTTTTTAAGCAAAATCATGCATCTGTGGATGACTCCTATTTTTAAGAGGATAAGATAGAGTTCAGAAGCTATTTTATGTCTGTTTTATCTTTTATCTTATGGTATGTACTGAAAAAAATTTGCATAAATTAAAAAATAGAAATGGAAGAAGTTTTGTAATGGTAATGTCACACAATTCCTTGACTAATCTTGGTGTTGAAAAAGTAAGTGAGAATCATCTGGGCCATCCTTTCTCAACTTAAGACAACGTTTTGAATCCTCTCTAGAATATTTTCCCCAAAGGAAAATGTGTCAAAGCAAGACTGGGTAGGCATGATTGAAAACTGCCTCTTCCATTTTTAAAGGAGTGAAAGGGGAGGTGTGAAAAAAAGAATCAATGTAACACTTTAAACTTAGTCCCTTGGATAATGTTTTTGTACCTCCAGTGTCACAAGTAATTTTTATGCTTCTGGTTTTAGAGTATTTGCCATCCATGCTAACCTCTACTACTGGGAAGCAGAGAAGTAAAGAATTGGATGTGTTTCAATATCATTAATTATATAATACACTGATGTACATAAGCTAAATTCCATTGATTCTAATACAAAATTTTAAGAGGAGGAACATTTAGCCAAGAAAATAAAGGACATATTTAGAGGTTATCCAGGAAACTTTTTGTATAATTTAGTGCTCATTTCCACCATCCCTCCTGTGTAATTTACTGCTTTTTCATGTACATTTTTGTCTTTTTGTTTGTTTAGTGAGATGGATCTTACAAATCAATTATAAGTAAGATATTCATTGAGTCATTTCACCCTGAATTAAAAGTTTTCAATAATGAAAAGCACACCAAATAAAGAATGCTGAGGTCAGTGTGGAAAGCAGAGGTAGGTTTTTGTTTTGTTTTCTTTTTTTCAATTTTATAAAATCTCTACTTTAAGCTCTTTTAAAACCTCACAGAGAAAATGCTATTCTGCTAACAGGAGGGACAGAATAAACACCTCTTATGCTGGAAACATTCCATGCTTCCTTTTGTCATCAGAAAATCATAAGCTTTAAAACACTTTGGCTGGTCAATAAAAATGCTTTATAAATTAAAAGAGTTAAATGAATATGCTCATATAAATTCTTACATAGAGTTTGGCCAATATTAGGGCCATTTAAGCTTTGTCTGCATGAGACAAAGGCTGAAGAAAGATCCATATGGTTTGAATTGAGTGTCTCAAGCTCAGCGTCTCTTTGTTTCCACCACAGTCTTGTAATTTGTGATCCTTGGCAGTCAGAGAGGTCTTATAAAAATGTAGAGTAGGTCCTTTGATTTATCTTATTTTGAAAAATCTTCTCATGACTTCACTTTGTACTAGAATAGATTATTAACTCCTCACAATGACCCTGAAGACTTCTGTCTATGACATTGACCTCATCCTAGAGCTCCCCATCTTGATCATTGTATTCTCGCTGCTGTCCTTCTTTCTAAATGTTTTCTAAACATACAGAGTTTATTCCTATTTAGGGCCTTTGCAGACACATTGCTTCTGACTGGGATGTATTTTCTCCAGATTTTTGCCTGGCTGGTGCCTTTGCATCCTTCAGGTATCGTTTCAAAGGTAGCCCTTTTGAGAGAGGACTTTCCCAAATTGCCTTTCTGTTCCCTCATATTCTCTATCCTATTGCAGAATAGAAAGAAGTTGTTTCCATAACACTCATAATTATTAGAAATTTTCTTGTTTAATTATGTGCTTATTTATTTTTTGTCTCTTTCCCCTATGTTGTAACTCCATCAAAGGAAACCAGCCTTATGCACTCTTCTATAACAGTTCTAAAACAGTAGAGTAAGCGCATAATAAATATTTCTTAATGATTGACTAAAATGAATCTCCTGATTTATTTTTCAACAAAATTACTTCCTGCCTAATTCACCCAAGAGCATTTTTCTTTGCACTGTAAAGTTTATTTTAATTCTTGAAAAACAAACAAACAAAAATGACTGACATGCACAGAGCAAAATTGACTTATTGAAATATTTGGCTCATTGGTCTGCCATTAGAGAAAATATCACCTGGGTAGCAGCTGGCAGCAAAAAACTGAAATCTGGACATTCACTCCCATTTTTGGAACTAGAAAGAGAAAGAAATGTGAATTGCAATGAAACTGTGTCTTCTTGTTTTTATTTATTTATTTATTATTGTATTTTTCCCATTGTCATTTAGTCCTCTTTTACTCTCTGCCCCCATGTCCAGGAGTCCTTTTTCCTTTTTGCTCAATCTGTCCACTCAATAACTCCAGGCCCACCCCCCGGGGCTGTCACCCTGCTCTCTGTCTATGAGTCTGTCTCCATTTTCCTTGTTAGTTCGGTATGTTCATTAGATTCTACATATGAGTAAAATCATATGGTACTTGTCTTTCTCGGACTGGCTTATTTTGCTTAGCATAATGTTTTTCAAGTCCATCCATGCTGTCACAAAGGGTAAAATTATCTTCTTTTTTATGGCTAAATAGTATTCCATTGTGTAAATATCCCATAGTTTTTGTGTCCACTCATCTACTGATGGACACTTAGGCTGCTTCCATATCTTGGGGATTGTAAATAACATTGCAAAGAACATTGGGGTGCAGATATGCTTTTGAATGAGTGTTTTGGATTTCTTCAGATATATTTCCAGAAGTGGGATCACTGGGTTAAAATGCAGATAACTTTTTAATTTTTTGAGGTATCTCTATATTGATTTTCCACAGTGGCTGCACCAATCTGCATTCCCACCAACAGTGCAAAAGTGTTCCCCTTTCTCTACATCCTTGCCAACACTTACTGTTTGGTGGTTTACTGATGGTATCCATAATGACACATGTGAGGTGATATCTCATTGTGGTTTTAATAAGAGAGATGAAAGTGGACATCTCTGTGTTGTTCTCAATCTTAATGGTAATGCTTGCAGTTTTTGCCTGTTGAATATGATGCTGGCAATGGGTTTTCCCTATGACCTTTATTATGTTTAGATATGTTCCCTCTAATCCCCCTTTGCTGAGAGTTTTTTTGTTTATCATAAATGGGTGCTGGGTTTTATCAAATGCTTTTTCTGCATCTATTGATACGATCTTGTGGTTTTTGTCCTTCATTTTGTTTATGTGGTTATTCACATTTATTGGTTTGCAAATGTACTAACCTTGCATTCCTGGACTAAATCCCACTTGATGATGGTGTATGATCCTTTTGATGCATCGCTGTATGTAGTTTGCTAATTTTTTGTTGAGGATTTGAGCATCTATGTTCATCAGGGATATTGGCCTATAACTTTCTTTTTTATAGTGTCTCTATCTGGTTTTGGAATTAGGATAATGGGGGACTTACCTTCTCTTAAATTTTTTGAAATATTTTGAGAAGGAGAAGTGTTAGTTCTTCTACAAATATTTGGTAAAATTCACCAGCGAAGCTATCTGATCAAGGGCTTTTGTTTGTTGGGAGTGTTTTTGATGGTTGCTTCCATTTTACTAGTTGTAAGCAGTCCACTCAGATTCTCTGATTCTTACTGCTTTTATTTTGAAAGATTGTATATTTCTAGTAATTTATCCATTTTGTCCAGGTTATCCAATTTGTTGGCATATAGTTGTTTATAATATTTTCTTACAATCCTTTGTATTTCTCTGGTGTCCATTGTTATTTCTCTTCTTTCATTTCTGATTTTATTTATTTGGCCCTCTCTCTTTTTTTCTTGATCAATCTGGTTAAGTGTTTCTCAGTCTTGTTTATCTTTTCAAAAACCTGCTCTTGGATTCAATGATATTTTGAATCATTTTTTAGACTCTATTTTGTTTATTTCTGCTCTGATCTTTATTATTTCCTTCCTCTACTCACTTTGGGCTTTGTTTGTTTTTCTTTTTGAAGTTCCTTTAAGTGTATAGTTAAGATTGTTTATTTGAGCTTTTGCATATTTTTTGTGATAGGTTTTAATGCTATGAATTTCCCTCTTAGGATTGCTTTCCCTGGGTCCCACAGATTTTTGACTGTTGTGTTTTCATTTTCATTTGTTTCAAGGTATCTTTTGATTTTTACCTGGATCTCATTGTTGGCCCATTCATTGTTTAATAACATGTTATTTAGCTTCCATGTCTTTGTGTGTTTTTCCATGTTTTTCTTGTGATTGATTTATAGTTTCATAGCACTGTGTTCAGAGAAGATGCTTGATATGATTTCAGTCTTTTTAAGTTTATTGAAACTTGCTTTGTGTCCTAACTTGTGATCAATCCTAGAAAACATTCCATGTGTGCTTGTCCAGTATGTATACGTACTCTGCTGTTTTGGGGTGAATGCTCTGAAGATATTGATTAAATCCATTCGATCTAGTGTTTCGTTTGTTTCGTTTAAGACCACTGTCTCCTTGTTGATTTTCTGTCTGGAAGATCTAGTTATTGAAGTCAATGGGCTGTTAGAGTCCCCAACTATGACTTCTTTCTGTTGTTTTCTCTCTTTATATCCATCAAGATTTGTTTTACATATTTAGGTGTTCCTATGTTGGGCATATAAATATTTACTAGGGTTATATCTTCTTGCTGGATTCTTCCTGTTATCATTATGTGTTGTCCTCCTTTGTCTCTTACTATAATCTTGGTTTTAAAGTGTGTTTTGTCACGTGTAAGTTGCTACCCCAGCTTTTCTTCCTTTCCATTTACATGAAACATCTTTTTCCATCCCTTTATTTTTAGTATGTATGTATCTTGTGGTCTGAGGTGGGTCTCTTGGAGACAGCATATACATGGGTCTTGTTTCCTTATCCATTCAGCTACTCTCTGTATTTTGGTTGGAGCATTTATGCCATTTTTAAGGTGATTATTGATAGGTATGTATTTAGTGCCATTTTATTGTTATTCTGCTTTTCTTCTCCTCCTCCTCCTCCTCCCCTTCCTCCTTCTCCTCCTTCTCCTTCTTCTTCTCTAAGCAAGCTCTTTAACATTTGTTGCAGTACTGGTTTGGTGTTAACAAACTCCTTTGGCTTTTTGTTATCTGGGAAATTCCTTATTTCTCCTTCAATTTTAAACAATAGCCTTGCTGGGTAAAGTAGCCTTGTTTGTAGGTCCTTGCTTTTCATCACCTAGAATATTTCATGCCACTCCCTTCTGGCCTGACATGTTTCTGTTGAGTAATCAGATGACAGTCTAATTGGTGCTCCTTTGTATGTAACTACCTGCCTTTCTCTTGCAGCCTTTGGGATTCTTTCCTTGGTTTTAAGCCTTGTTATTTTAATTATGATATGTGGTCATATAGGCCTCTTTGGATCCAAGCTTTCTGGACTTGTATAGATTTGTATATTTTTCTTCCTGAGATTAGAGAAGTTTCTGATCATTATTTATTTGACTAGGTTCTTGATCCCTTGCTGGCTCTCTTCTCCTTCTGATATTCCCATGATTATGGATATTGTTATGCTTCATGTTGTCCAAAATGTTTCTTAAGCTCTCCTCATTTTTAAATTCTTTTTTCCTTTTGCTGCTCTGCCTGGGTGCTTATTTCTACCTTTTCTTCTAAATCACTGATTTGATCCTCTGGTTTATCAAATCTACTCTTTATTCCTTCCAGTGTATTATTTATCTCAGATATTGCATTTTTTTTTTATTTCTGACTGGTCCTTTTTCATGGTTTCTATGTCTTTTTTCATGCGGTTTTGTATCCTTATAATCATTACTCTAACTCTTTATCTGATAAGTTGCTTGCATCCATTTCATCTAGTTCTCTTTTGGAGAATTCTTTTCTTCTTTCATTTGGGTTCTGTTTCTTTGCCTTCCCATTTTGGCTGCTTCTTTGTATTTTCTGCCTTAGTTGTTAAACTGATCAATGTTATAGCCTCAAGCTGTAATCAGCAGCCTGGCTTAAGCTAAGCAGGGTAGGAGCAGAGTAATTCGTATGGGCAAGGCTATCATTTCTCCTCAGGCTGATGTCACTTGGAGAGGAGTGCTCTACCTGAAAAAGATGGCTTCTTGTAGTATGGGGAATGATTCATCACAAGGATTCTGATGGTTATTCCTTCAGTTTTCTCCCCAGAGCCACCAACCCCAGACTCCTCAAGCATCTCTAGTTCACTCTACCCTCCCTCTGCTGGAGCCCAGGGTAAGTGGCTGCAAACAAAATTTTGTGCATTGGCCCTTTAAGAGGCTCTCTGCGCCTCCAGCTGTCTTTCCTTTGCAGACAGAAATGCCACTGATTTTCACAGCTGGATGTTATCTGGGTTTCTTTCTGGCTCTGGTGCTGTAGGCTGGAGAGTCCAGCTTGGGGTTCAGAACCCACACTTCTCAGGGGAACCCCTAGCTGCTGAAATACCTTCTGGAACTTCAGCTGCTGCCCTTGGGAGCCCAGCCAGCCCTCTCATACTTCCTCTGTACTCCCTATCAGTCCTATTATGGTGAAGTGGTTTCTTCTGTTTTTCATTATAAGGCTTCTCTATAGCTAGTGTTCAGTTGTTATTCAGGATGATTTCTCTACATTTTAGTTGTAATTCCAGATTGATCCTGGGAGGAGGTTAGAGTATCACCCACTTACTCCTCTAACATCTTCTGTTTGCAAAAACTATGTCTTTTTTGAAAAAGTATATATTTTTTATTTTTTAAATTAAAGTTGATGTACCATGTTATATTAGTTTCAGGTATACAATCCAGTGATTAGACATTTATATAACTTATAAAGTGATCACCCTGATAAATGTAGCAACCTTTTGACACCAACATAGTTATTACAATATTATTGACAATATTCCCTGTGCTGCAGTCTCCTCTGTCACCCAAGGAGGGTTCTACAGGTATGCCTCTGTATAGGCTGTGTGTACCCACCTGTTATAGTTGAGCCTTGGTTGCTGTTGACAAGTTGATGGGAAGGATTTATCTTCAGGCCAATCAGCTGCAAAGATGGGCTGATACTATAGGGAGAAGCTACTCTGCAGTGGCCAACTTCATGGAGCAAGGTTCTCTTCAGTGGGGCTCTGATGCTCAGTGAGGCTTCCCTTTGAATGTGTTGCTTGTAGAGGTGGTTGAGTTGTGCTCCAGCATAGTATGAAGTTGTCTACTGGGTGTGCTGATTCTGGAGCCTCCTGGGAGGTGCAGGCCAAGATCAGTCACTGCATGTGCCCTGCATAGGGCCACCCAACATGAGCTACAAAGCCATCTGCAGATGGCTGCTACTTGTGATGGGTTTGCATGTGCCCAGGAGAGGCCAGCTTCCACTAGTACTGGACTTGAGCCACTTATAAAGGGGTTTGAAGCCCACCAAAGCCAGATGCTTCTTATTTGGGGTTTTTGAACCTTTGATAGATGTTAGGAAAGTCTGTAGCATGAACTAAGACAGGATATTGTATGGAGAAGCCACTAGAAGAAGCTTGAATGGGCCTGAAATTTGTGTGGGGTATGGTCTTAGAAAAACACCAAGACATAGCAATCTGTGTGAGCCAGGTAGATGGAGAATCAGATATCATGCCTGCCTGCCTGCTCTGTGTGGGGAGGGCTTAGCAAAGGACAATGGCTTCTGCCTGCACTTCTGTCTGGGAGAAAGCTTCCCCTTCTGCTCTTGCCCTAAAACCAGACAATTCAGTTCCTCCTCCACATATCCCTAGTGACTGCTGAGCTTCTGCCTCATCACTGAAGATTGGTAAGTGAGTCTGAGCTAATGTGTGGGCACTTTAAGAAGAAATACCTGGGATTCCAGAAGCCCTTCGTCTCAGCCAACCACAATCTCGGCTGGTCTTCACAACCGGAAAGTTATGGGGATTTCTATTCCTGGGCTGGGAGGCTTGGTCTAGGGCTGAGAACTAACAAACAAACAAAACTCAAATAAACAATTTAACTTTACACTTAAAGGAACTAGAAAAAGAACAACAAACAAAGCCCAAAGTGAGTATAAGGAATAAAATAATAAAGATCAGAGCTGAAATGACCAAAGTAGAGTTTTAAAACAACAACACAAAAGTTCAATGAAACAAAGGGCTGGTTCTTTGAAAAGATAAAGAAGCTTGACAAACCTGTAACCGGACTCATCAAGGTTAAAAAGAGAGAACACCCAAATTAGTAAAATCAGAAATGAAAGAGAAGTAACAACTGACACCAAAGAAATACAAAGGATTGTAAGAATATATTACAAGCAACTATATCCCAACAAATTGGACAAACTTGGTGAAATGAATAAATTCCTAGAAACATATATGTATTCAAAACTGAATAAGGAATAGTCACAGAATCTGAATGGATAGATTACAACTAGTGAAACTGAAGCTATAATCAAAAAACTCCCTACAAATAAAAGCCCTGGACTGGATGGTTTCAGGTAAATTTTACCAAACATTCCAAAAAGAACTAAACCTCTCCTTCCAAACTATTCCAACATTTTCAAGAGGAAGTAAGACTCAAAGGCTCATTATCAGGCCAGCATGATACTCATTCCAAAACCAGATAAAGATACTACCACGAATGATATTATAGGCCAATATTCCTGATGAACATAGATGCTAAAATCTTGAACAAAATATTAGCAAACCGAATCCAGCAATACGTTAAAGAGATTATACATCATGATCAAGTGGGATTTTTTCTGGAAATACAAGTTTGGTACAGTATCTGTAAATCAAAAAATGTGAAACACCACATAAACAAAATGAAGGCTAAAAATCACATTATCATATTCATAAATGCAGAAAAGACATTTGATGGAATCCAATACCCATTTATGATAACAACTCTCAGCAAACTATTATGGCCTAAACATAATAAAGGCCATATGTGACAAACCCTTCATCAGTGTCATGCTCAATGCGCAAAAACTATAAGTGTTCCCCTTAAGATTGAGAACAAGAAAGGGGTATCCACTTTCACCTCTTTTATTCAACATAGTACTGGAAGTCCTTGCCACAGTAATCAGATAAGAGGAAGAAATAAAAGGTACCTAAATTGGAAAGGAAGAAGTAAAACTGTCATTATTTGTAGGCGACATGATACAGTACATATAGAACCCCAAAGATTCCACCAAGAAACTATTGGAATTTATAAATGAATTCAGCAAAGTAGCAGGATACAAAATTAATATCCAGAAATGAGTTTTATTTTTACATGCTCATAATGAACTGACAGAAAAGGAAATTAAGAAAACAATCCTTCTCTAAGGTCCCTAACAAGACAGGGATGCCTGCTTTCATGTCTTACTCAACATAGTACTGAAAGTCCTAGTCAAAACAATCAGACAAAAAGAATAAAACAAAATGTATCCATATTGGAAAGGAAGAATTAAAATTATCATTATTTGCAGGTAACATGCTAACTGTACATAGAGAACCCTAAAGATTCCACCAAGAAACTACTAGAATTGATAAATAAATTCAGTAAAGTAACAGAATACAAAGTAAATATCCAGAAATCATTTGCATTTTTATACGCCAATAATGAACTATTAGAAAGGAAACAAAAAAATCCCATTACAATTGCATCATAAAAATAAAATACTGAGGAATAATTTTAACCAAGACGTAAAACAACTGTACTAAAAAAATCATAAAACATTGAAGAAACAAATTGAAGATACAAATAAGTGGAAGCATATACCATGCCCACAGATAGGAAGAATTAACAACTTTAAAATGTCCATACTACTGAAAGCAATCTATAGACTCAATGCAATTCCAATTAAGATACCAGTAGCATATTTCACAGGAGTAGAACAAATATTTCAAAAATTTATGTGGAACCACAAAATATCATGAATAGCTATAGAGATTTAGCTATTTAGTAATAGCTATTTACTAAATAGAGAGTAAAGTTGTAGAAATCATGTTACTT
>PVJI01003122.1:53673-130291 GCA_004026765.1 Micronycteris hirsuta
AAAAGCCGCGCACTAGGCAGAACCGGTATTTTTATTTAGAAAACACAGGAAATAGCAGAAAGGGGGATGGCCATTCATTAACTATGCAAGGGTCTCCAGGTAACCATTAGCATGATAATCTTTTGGCTCCGACAGGGGGAAGGGTGTCCAGGCAACAATTAGCATAATAATCTCTTGGCTCTGGCAGGGGGAAGGGTGCCCAGGCATCAATTAGCATAATAATCTCTTGGCTCCGGCAGGGGGAAGGGTCTCAGCAAGGTAGCAAGTTCCTGTGAGGTAATTCAATAATTCAATTTCCCCTCAAAGAACCCCCTTCTCAAGAGCATGATTTCACGCTGGCCCTCACGGGAGTGTCTTCCCACGGAGCAGGCTCAGACATGGGAATTCTCTTCCCGGGACCCACGGTCACGCAGATGAGTGGGATTCCTGTCACAACTTTATATCAAACTATTCTATAAGGCCATAGTAATCAAAACAGCATCATACTGGCATACAAACAGACAAATCAATGCAACAGAATAGAGAGCCCAAAATTAAACCCATGCCCTTGCGGTCAAATTAATATTTGAAAAAGGAGAGAGAAACATACAAAATGGTAAAAACAGTCTGTTCAATAAATGGTGTTGGGAAAATTAGACAAATATGTGAAAAAAAATGAAACTAGACCACCCTTTTACACCATATACAAGATAAACTCAAAATGGATTAAAGAGTTAAAACAGGAATTTAAACCATAAAAATCCTAGAAGAAACATAGGCAGTAAAAGCTCAGACATTTATCACAGAATTTGTTTTTTCTGATATATCTTCTTAGACAAGGGAAACAAAATAAAAAAATAAACAAATGGAACTACATCAAACTTAAAAGTGTTTCCATAGCTAAGGAAACCATCAACAAAATGTAAAGACAACCCACTGAATGGGAGAACTTATTCACCAATGATACAGTGATAAGGAGTTAATATCTATAATTTATAATGTACTTATATAACTGAACACCAAAAAAAACCCAACCCCCCTGAAGATTCCATTAAAAATTTGGCAAAGGACCTGAATAGACATTTCTCCAAAGAGCAGATACAGATGTCCAAGAGACATGTGAAAAGATGCTGAACAACACTAATCATCAGAGAAATACAAATTAAAACTACAATTAGTTATCACTTTATAATATTCTGAGTACAGGTCTTTTACATTCTTGTATAAATTTATTCCTAGGTATTTCGAAGCAATTGTAAATGTTATTGTTTTCTTAATTTCTCTTTCTGATAGTTCATTATTGGCATATAAAAATGCAATTGATTTTTGGATATTAATTTTGTATCCTGCTACTTTCTGAATTCATTTATCAGTTCTACAAGTTTCTTGGTATAGTCTTTAGGGTTTTCTATGTACAGTATCATGCCATCTGCAAATGATGACAGTTTTTCTTCTTCCTTTCTGATTTGGATGCCTTTTATTTCTTCTTGTCTGGTTGCTGTGGCTAGGTCTACTAGTACTATGTTGAATAAGAGAGATGAAAGTAGACACCCCTGCCTTGTTCCCAATCTTAAGGGGAACACTTGTATACTTTGTCCATTGAGTATGATGTTGGCAGTGTGTTTATTATATATGGACTTTATTATGTTGAGGTATGTTCCCTCTATTCCTAGTTTGCTGAGAGATTTTATCATAAATGGGTGCTGGCTTTTATCAAATGCTTTTTCTACATCTATTGATATGATCATGTAGTTTTTATACTTTATTTCATTTATGTGGTGTATAAGACTTTAAGAGCAAGGTAAAAGTAAGAGGCAAAGAAGGATACTACATAATTATAAAGAGAATAATCCAAAAAGAGGATGTAACTGTGGTAAACACATATGCACTCAACATAAGAACACCTAAATATGTAAAGCAAATCTTTTAAATTTTTTTTATTGAATTTTTGGTTACCATTTAATCCCCTATTACTCCTCCTGCAATCACCACACTTTTGTCCATGACCACGAGTCTTTATTTTGCTTGATCCTTCACCCCTAACCACCCCTACCCAATAGCTATCATCTGCTCTCTATGATATATAAAGCAAATCTTGATGGACATAAAGGGAGAGATTGACAGAAATACAGTCATATTAGGAGATTTTTTTACAGATTTTATTTATTTATTTTAGAGAGAGGGGAAGGGAGGGAGACAGAGAGAGAGAGAAACAGCAATGCATGGTTGCCTCTCACATGGCCCTCACTGGGGACCCGGCCCACAACCCAGGCATGTGCCCCAATGGGGAATCGAACCGGGACCCTCTGGTTCCCAGCCTGCACTCAATCCACTGAGCTACACCAGCCAGGGCCATATTAGGAGATTTTAACACACCATTGACTTCAATGGATAAATCTCCAGACAGAAAATCTACAAGGAGATGGTGACCTTGAATAACACACTGGATCAAAAAGATTCAATTGATATCTTCAGAGAATTTCATCCCAAAGCAGCAGAATATACATACTTTTCAAGTGCACACAGAATTTTCAAGGATAGACCAGATGTTAGGACACAAAGCAAGTTTCAATAAATTTAAGAAGATTGAAATCATATCAAGCATATTCCTTGACCATAATGCTATGAAACTAGAAATCAATCACAAGAAGAAAACTGAAAAATACACAGAGACATGGGAGCTAAATAACCTGTTGTTAAATAATAAATGGGTTAACAGTTAGATCAAGGAAGAAATCAAAAGATACCTTGAAATGAATGAAAATGAGAGCACAATAACCCAAATCTGTAGGACACAGGAAAAGCAGTCCTAAGAGGGAAATTGATGGCCTTACAGGCCTATATCAAAAAACAAGAAAAAGCTAAAACAATCTAACTTTACACTTAACAGAACATGAAAAAGAACAACAAACAAAGCCCAAAGTAAGTAGAGGAAGGAAATAATAAAGATCAGAGCAGAAATAAATGAAATAGAGTATAAAATACAATACAAAAGATCAATGAATCCAAAAGCTGGTTCTTTGAAAAGATAAGCAAGATTGATAAACTTTTAACCAGACTAATTGAGAGAGAGAGAGAGAAAGAGAGAGAGAACCCAAATACATCAGAAATGAAAGAGAAGTAACAACCGACACCAATGAAATACAAAGTATTGTAAATAATATTATGAACCACTACATGCCAACAAATTGGACAACCTAATGAAATGGTTAAATTCCTAGAAACATGTAATCTGACATACTCTCTTAGCAACTTTCGAGTATGCAGTACAGTATTATTAAACTATCGTCACCATGTTCATGCTGTGCATTACATCCCCAGGACTTATTTTATGTGGTGATGTATTGAGACACATCTGAGGCTTTTTCTGACATCAGTGGGAAAGACTGCTGTGTTTGAGCAGCAATGCTGCATTGGGCACGTGAAGAAAGAATAACTGAGGCTATGTACTTCCTAACCCTATAATAAATTTGCTTATGACAAATGTATTTACTAGATAGATGGATAAACTTAAATTTTGTTTGGATACTCCTCCTATGCAAAAGAAAAAATTTAAAGTCCCTTTCCTTTTATTCTAACTTTCCAAGTTTTCTCTCTGACACAAACTCAATCAGTCCAGAGAACTGGATTGGCCAAATAAAATCACCAAACTGAAATTCCAAAATTGTCAATCTGTATCATTTACTTCCTTCAAAAATTATGGATTTGTCTTTAAATACTCTTTGTATATCTTTATATATCTTGGGTAGTAATACTTGTGATCTAGCCACTTTAATTTAGTGGTTGTGATGGGCCCTGATCAAAACTATGAAGTTGACTGAAGCCTAACTCTACTATTTATTTTTTTCCTCCAGCATGGCCCTTTCCATAATATAACCTGCTTTAGGAAAAGGTTTGCTATTATACAATAAAATACATTTAACATTTATGAGTATTTAAATTACGTTCTCTAAATCTATAGTAAAAATCTTTGTCTTATCTATAGAAAAATTTCCAGCTTTGTTGAGCAAATGGTAAAATAATTTTTGAGCATTTGACATTTCCTTAGAAAAGTTTGTGTCCACTCCTCTTTGCATATATCCTTCACAATTTTCCAATCCTTACCTCTATACTCTTTAGTGATTATAACAGAATCTGTACACTCCTTTTATAGTCTTAATACAGCATGTATAAAACAACAAGCAGACAAATTGAACACTAAGAAAACAACAAAAATCTCGATATAAATGCCTCATTATAATTTAAAAGTCACGTTCTTTTTGTCAATTAATAACACCTAAAGAGTTTAAAATATGCAGAGGCTTGTATTATTTCTTCTATCTAAGACTCGTCCAAGATACAAATAATAAAATCCACGTTATAAGCTGTATTAGGGTGGCCCACATGATATAGGGCAAACACTGTGCCAGGAATGTAACGGACACTCAGCAAATGTTAGGTGCTGTTACTTTTGGTGCTAACGCCCTAGTCTGTATCTCATACATGCTTCCCCTTACCACTGTGCCTGTGAAAATGTCACTTATTTCTATATTAAATCTCCAATGCTTGTAGTAGTAATGGCAAGATGAACATGGCTCTTTGAAATATTTCAGCAAATCAGCGACTCCTTTTTCCCAGCCAAGTGTTTTACAAGAACTGGGGACAAGCAGTGAGTGAGGTTGGCTTGGATTTCACACGTTTGTTTGAGCTGCACTGCTCTTTGTGTTTGTGTGCGTGTTGTGTGCCGGCGTGAATGTGTGCGTGGAAGTGGAACGATTTCCAAACAGGAAAAATGTTTTTAAAAATATAAGTATGGTTAAGAAGAAAAGAAACAAAGTTTTGCACAGTCCAATCCAAAATGCTCCTCTGAGCAATTGAAAATTGTTTCTATAAAAACTCAAAAGCATATTCCATTAATCTGTTTTGTTTTTCCATTTAATTTGTAAACTAATTGAAAGAAGAAAAAAGTATTCATAACTTCATAGTGCTTTCTATAGTGGTATACACAGAATGAAATTCAAAATAAATATTTTCTGAAGGAACATAGCAAACCGTCCACAAAATTGTGTGCTGCTTTTTCATAATATAAATTTGTTGGGGGGGGGGGATATGACTACCCAGGGGGCCACGTGACTGTTTCTCACACTAGAATGTGTGTGGAAGTGATCTTGTCTCTTCAAGGTCAAAGATGTAAAGAGGAGGGTGTGTTTGCTTCATGCTCTTTTTCTGAGGTCTCTGGATTCAGGCTCTGAGCCCTGAGGGATGTGGAAACACAAAAGACAAAAGTAGTTCGAGTCTCAATCACTCAATCACCACTGGATCATTCACACTGAACTGTTTGAAGAAAAACACGCGGTTGAGTGAAGACATTGAAAAATTGGGGTTTGTTTTTTATAGTGGGTAATTGTAGCAGTGTTTTCCACACGCATGTAAACACACAGTCCAGAGAATTTACGCGTTTTGAGCGCAGCTCCGTGTGATTCCCGTGTGGATCATGTCTGTGGAATAGGAATTCTCTAATAGGAATTTGGCAAAAATGTTATCTTAAGAGATTCTAGCTTGCTGAGCCCTGTTTAATATATTATCCTGTTCCTGTCTGCCACCGGACCTGAATTTACATCCTAATGCTCTGCTAATGAGTAAACCTATCCCTATTCTGCTTAATCCCATGAATAATCAATCCAATGTAAATATATCCTAAAGCCTCTAATAAAAACCCCGGCTGAGCGACCCTCGAGGTCTTTTTCCCAAGATGGAGATGGAGGGAAAGACCCGTGGCTGCCGGATTCTCATCTCCAAGCGTGTCTCTGGGTAAGACTGATTCACGCGATCGGGGCGGTCCCCCCCACGGATTTTGTGGGTCGAAATCCGCGACAGGTAATGATCTCCTAACAAATTACAACACCCATTTGTCATTCCTGTGCCTGGAATTCCCCCCATACCCCAGTAAATCTGAGTTCCTAATTCATGACTCCACTGTTAATTTTTATTCTTTTTTCAAATTTCAACTTCTGACACCACAAATGTCTAAACTATGGCACCTTAAGTATCTAAGATTTTGACATGCCATGTGTTAATAAACCTAGTAGAGTATTTAGTTGTATTGGAATTTTAAGATGTTTTGCCTTTTGGCACTTCAAGACGGAATGAAGCAAGGCTATCACAATATTGATCTATTCTGGTGAAGTCTTTCTCCCGATTGTGGTTTATGGTGGTCATACATTTCATATTGTGTAAACAACTACTCAGAATAGTCAGCAGCCTGCTATTTGAGTTAGAAAAGTTACTTTCTTTCTTTTTTACAGATATACTCTGTGTTAGAAAAGCTGTGATATTTTAAAAACATGCCTGAAGAAAAAGAAAACAAATCAACACAAAAGATCCAAAACAGAAGTTTTTCCTTTGGGTGGTTTAAAGGACTAAAAATCAAAGAGTAAAATTACTTCAAATTGGTATCTTTCAACTACAATTCCACTAAGTTGTTGTTTGGAGCATTTTTATGTCATATTTTCAAATGTTTTTTTCTTTATAATGGTAAAATAATGGTCATTTGGTCGTTTTCGAATGAATTGTTTTAGTGTACCAACACAGTCGTCCATCACTGAACATGATATTGGAAAGACACAGAATAAATAATACATGGACTTCGTTTTTTAACACTCGGTATCTTTGTGATACTGCAAATAAAACCATCTTCTTAACCTGCTCTGACAACTTCCATAATAGCTTGAAATTTTAAATTAAAAAAATGTCAAATTATGCTATGTGTATAATTACAAGGTTTTAAATATTTTTATCTTTTTATTTGAAGGGAGCCTAAGCTATTTGCCACCCATCAAATATCAACAATAAACACAAAGTATATCTTAATATGACATTAATTCTGGGGACTGCATTAATTATGATGACTGTCACTTTGACAACATAAGTGATAATGTGCCGTGTAAGAGAGGCGAAGGTAGATTTCAGTCCTACTATTTATTAGCATCACGACCTTGAGAAAGCTACCTAAACTTTCTGAATCAGTTTTCTTGCCTGTGAAGTGGTGGATTAGCAATAATGCATATAAGTAATGGCTGGCACATATTAGGTGCTCAGTTATAACCTTAATTACTTACATAAGTCTTGTCTTGTGAGAGATGCTTAGTGTATCACTTTATGTCAGAGTACCGGGCATAGAGGAAAGAATATAAACAGTTTAGGTCATCAGATTAAAAGAATCAAACAGAAGATGTTGTTAGACTTTAGTTATATTTTAGAAGAAATAGAATAAGATGAAGAATAAAAGAAAAACAACAGGGAATAAAAGAACAAGGCAGTTTTGAGGACTGAAATGCAATAACACTAAAAGACAGACTTATTCTCAATAGAAATAATTTTAAAGCAGCAGTTACTTTTGAAAAAAATAACATGTGTATTTAACTTCATCACAGATAGAGACAGAAAGAGTACAGTTATTCAAATGGATTTATAGGGCCCTGACTGGCTTGACTAAGTTGGCTGAGCATGATCCTGCAAAGCAAAAGGTCGCTAGTTGTTCAATTGCTATCAGCACACATGCCTGGACTGTGAGTGGGCTGGCCCCGAGTTGGGGCACCTGAGTGAGGCAACCGGTCAATATTTCTCTCACACATCCATGTTTCTCTCCTTCACTTTCTCCCTTCCTTCCCCGCTCCCTAAAATAAATAAATAAAATCTTTAAAAAACAAAATGGACTTACATGTGTTCAATATTCAAACTTATTAAGGCATAAGCTAGTTACTCTTGCATCATTTCTAAAAAAGATGTATTATTCATGTAATAAAGTATATGGTGACTTGAAAGCCAAGAAAATGATTAGTTTACATGAAACTAATCTATTCCCACATAATGTAAAACCATTTTGGCAATGTATATTTATAAGAAACAAATATATCTAATGAATCTATTAATTAAAACAGATCTATTAGAATACTCATTCTTTAATAAATTATTAGGTTTAGTCTCACTACTGTGTATGTTGAAAAGGGTTTTTTAAAGAATTACTTAAAAATATTTATTAATTTAGACTTTTCCTAAGCTCAGATTGATTCTCCTGAATAGACTGGATGAATGTAATTTTATAATAAAAAATTACAATTAATTTTCATTTAAGTATTCAATCAAGAAATTGTCTAGATGCTGAAGATATAAAGATGAATTAAAAATAAGAATCTCTGCCTTAAATAAGCTCAGAGAAAAGATATACAAGTTTATACAATATACAAGGAACTGTAATTGGAGAACATACAAAATAGACAGAATCATTTCCCAAAATCATTTAATGGGAAGTGAAGGTATCATCAGTGGGGTTATGTTTGGGTTAACTTGGAAGGAGAAATAGAAGTTGGTTAGGTGAAGGTTGGTAAGGGGCATCAGGTGGAAGCAACAATGTGGAAAGGCGTTGAGTCACGGCAGATGATAGCAATGGTAGAAAATGACCATTCAGCATGGCTGAAGCATCTATTTTGCAGGGAAATGTTAGGAGACATGGTTGGAAACATATTTAGTTTGGAGTCCTGATTAACAGACATATTCATCAGGCTGTCTGCCCTTCCAAGAGCCCTTCTCAGAGTCTCAGCTGCCTCAAGATGACCGATTCTGTCCTCACAAACATTTTGAAAATGGTTTCTGTTGGGAGTTTGAATTGTGAACACATGTAGGAAACCTTGAGACACCCATTTTCCTTCATAAGCATGTGAAATCAGCGGAGAAAGTCAGTCTTCGGAGAGACAATGAAACAGATAAAGTGAGAAGCAGAAACAAAAACCAGTGTGGGCATGGGAAAAATAATTAAAAAGAAAGGCAGCCTCTTTGCCTAGATCCTCATTCTGGGAGCCTGTGAAGCCACTGGTACTTTTGTCCTTGAACTTCTAAAGATTTCCACTTTGGTTTTAGTTAACTCATCTTGATTAGATTCAACCAAATGCTCTTCCTAAGTCAATTTCAACCTTTGGACTTTGACAGGTGAGTGGGCAGAAAATATTTAAATAATTGTTATATAATATAATAGTGTCAATAATGATAGCTCACATTTACTGTGTGTTCTGGGTTACAAGCTAACAATGAGCATACTTTACATGCAGTGACTCATTGAATCCTCCAAACTGTCTGATAAGTCAGTTATTAATATTAAACCCAATTTATGGATGGGTAAACTAAACTAAAATATGAAGTAATCAGTCTACCTAAAGTTGATGTGCCAATCAACAAGAAAGCCTATTAGAAAAACTAGTATTTTGGTTTTCAGACTGGTAAGAGCCAGGAAAGCCAGTCTGGAGGTGGCTGGAACATAGGCAAGGTATGGGCTGGCATGGAGTGAAGGAGATGGATGGAGGGAGCTAAAACAGCGTCAGTGGAGATGGTGGAAAGATGACTCATTCAGGGGGTATTTAGAAAACGGAATCCTCAGGAGTAGTATATGGAGGAAGGAAGAATAGTCAAGAGAATTCTTCCCAGATTTCTGGCTAGAATCAGAGGTAGGTGGTGGTTCTGGCTCGTGCCTTGAAAGAATGCACACTTTATGGAGGCTGGGAAATGTCTGGACGCAACACGGCCCTTGTCATTGTAATCTCTGCAGATGTGAGGCCTGGACCATCACTTTGTCTTCTTACCTCCCTTCCTCCTTCCTCAGTTCCTGTCAGTCTTCCATCTCTCAACTTCACATTCCAGAATCTGGGAAATCTATAGGTTATAGATCTACATCTATCTATCTATCTATCTATCTATCTATCTATCTATCTATCTATCTATCTATCTATCTATCATCTATCTAATCTATCATCGGTCATCTATCTTCTATTACTCCATCATCATTATTATCATCATCATCTTCCTTCTCTAAAATCTATTATCTTCTTTCCCCAGGTACCTAGACATTTGAAAGTCAAAAAAATGTGGTTATGCTCCATTCTACCCACTCTTTTCTATCATCCTGTTTTGTCATCCTTCACTGAGCCAATGAATGAAGAATGTTGTCCTAACCAAAAGGTGTATTGGCCAACAGAAAGAGGAACTGATGAATTAAAGTAACATAAAGGGCAATACTTTATCATCTTGCCACAACAGTTTCTTTTGGGGAGGGGGTGAAAAATAATTTGTTAATGCTAGCATAAAGAGTAAGTACAGAGTAGAGGGGTAAATTATTACAAAGAAAAATGTACCTACCATTTTAAGCAGTTTCCACCGGAAATGAGTAGGTAATAGAGGACAGAGCATGAAACTGGGTTAGGGCAAAGCTTTAACATGAGTGAAATCGGTGAGGTTTAGGATGCTGACTGCCCCTACATGAATTTCTTCTGGAAGTTCCATTTCCTGTCCTTTTATCACCTCCTCTCTTTCTTGACTCAGCTTCCCATCATACTCAGCTCTTGCTCTCTCCATCCTGGTAACTTTAGCCAACATTGCCTCACCTGTAGATCCACTGACTTACCTTTTAGGCTATATTTAACATTTGCTCTGTATTCTTTTATAACTTATCTCATTCAGGTTTCTGGCTTCAGTCTTGCTGTACTCTATAGGTGAAATATAACAAAGCCTATAAAATTATTCATTCATTTGCAGTGTCCACATCATTCATTTCATGTTTATGGTGCATTGTGATTATTTAGAATAGCTGTAAATAAGGGCAGTGTGGTGAGCTGAAGTTTCTAGCTATTAGAGAGCTGTTACATGGTCATTTCATTCTTGTTACCCTGTAAACAAAAAATGAGTCTTCTTCCTTTTCTCTTGACATTGAACTAGGGTGGCCAATTATCCTGGTTTGTCCCAGATTTTCTGGTTTAAACACTGAACCTCTCACATTTTGGGGAACTACTCTGTCCCAGGTGAATGGGACAGTTGGTGGCCCAATATCTCTCTATGACTCATATGTTCATCATCCCTCCCTTTCATGATCACAGAAATTAGTTATGGTACTTATTTTTTTCCTTTACTCTGGATCATTTTAATAGCATTCTAACTGGTCTCCAGTCATTCCTTATCAAAATCTAAACTGACTTTGAACACCAGTTTAATTTTCCTACAGGGCTCTTTGGTAACGTCATTGCCTTGTTCAAATACTTTCAATGACTCCCTTTTTTTGGTTCATCAAATGAAACTTCAATGCCTTTGGCTGATATTTGATGTCCTCCATTATCTTTCTGCAGCCAACCTTTCTTGTTTTTTATTTTGATGACTCAGAAGCCACTTCTGTATCTTACAGGGCTTTGCAGTCATTTTTATAAACAAATCTACTGTATTTTTTTGTTGGAATACTGAAGTGACTCGGTATAGATCTCTAGGTGATAAATCTGGATTAAGCAACTCTTTTGTATATCTATTCATATGCTTATGTTGAATGATAGCGTAGATCTTAAAAACAAATTAGTTTCTTTATAAAGTAAGTCCAGTTGAGAACAGTTGTTATAGCACATACAATAAGAAAATAAACATAAAACCATCTGGAAGTTGAAAATTTTTTTGTCAGCCATGATTATTTTTCTAGTTATCCTCAGTGACAAAAACTAATCCTGCTCTATAAATTATTATTGTTATTTTCAAGAGAGTTCAATCACTAATTACCACTTTTCTCAATTCTCTTGCATTGTTTCTTTAATAGAAAATACTCATTGGACTATGAAAACAATACCCTGTACATTTCCCTTCTCTATGACTGATAAGATAGTCTTCTTCACATGGTGGAATACCTAGAGTTTGTTTTTTTTTCATTTATTTTAAGCTTCTTTTCCCCCTGGGATTTTCAAGCGGTTTCTTCTCATAGTTTTATTGATGGGTTTACTTTTATCTGTTGAGAGGTTTAGGGCATCTCTATTTATAACCCTTCAAACCTGGTCTAAACTCCTGAGGGGTTCTGCTTGCTATCCACTATTGCTCTCCTCCTTGTAAAGACTTTGGTGTAAATCCAGTTTCAAAGCAGGCGAGTGGCTATTAACAGTGCTCAGTACTCGCTAATATACATACTGCCATCCATCATCTCTTTGTCCTTTTGTTCCTCAGATGCCAACAGTCTCAGCACTCGTCTTTGCTGCGACTTTTCTTCTATTTTAGGTGCACTTTTTTCATTAAGAACAAAAATCTGTAAACATCTTGAGCTTTGATATGAATTGACTGTTTGATAAATAATCTTAGGTTGATGTGGTTTCAAATAAAAATTCTTTTGAGTTATATATATTTTTATTTTTACTTTGAAATGCCTTTATTAGAGTAAATGCATATATAAATTACCCATTCTTCCCCACTTTCTATAGTAATAACAACCTATACATTTGTGGGACTAAATATCACATATTGAGGTAGAATAGGGTTTTTGAATTCGTGATGGCTGTAAATCATGGCCAATAATGCTTTGACATTTCTTCTATTAAGAGATAGGCTTTAAATTCCCTCCGCCTGAATCCTGGTAATCCCGTGACTCTTTTGATGAACAAGGCATGATAAAAATGACACTATGTTACCGCAAAGGCTAGATTATAAAAGACAATACAGCTTCTGTATTGTTTCCTGGAACATTTACACTAGGAGCCCTGAGCCACCATTCTGTAAGTCTGACTGTCCTGGAGAAGCCATGCCTTGAGGAAGCTCACGTTATGTTAAAAGCCACATGTGAACACTCCAGAGACCACCTTAGCTGAGGCCAGTGTTTTAGTGTCTGCTGACAAGGTACAAAATATGTGAGTGAATTGGATTTCCCATGTATTCACTGCCTCCATGTATGTATATCCTCCCCATTATCAGAATCACTACCAGAATGGTGTGCCTGCCCTTCCTGCACCGCTGTCCCCAAAGGATGGTCTTATGATAACATATCATAATCACACAATGTTCATACTTTACATTAAGGTTCACACATGGTCTTGCATTTGTGCAGGTCTATTTCTTGGCTCTCTATTCTGACTAGTGATTTATTTGTCAGTTCTTTGGCCTATACCACACTGTCTTGAGTACTGTAGTTTCATAGTAAGTCTTCAAGATGGATAGCATCAGTCTCCAGCTGTGTTCTCCTCCTCCAATAATGTTTTGACTATTCTCAGTCCTTGCCGCTCCATCCAAACTTTGGAATCAACGTGTTAAGGTCCATACAACTACTTGCTGGCATTTTGACTAGAACAGTATTGCATCTGTACATTCTGTTGGGAAGAACTGACATTTTTACATTGAGTCTCCCTATCCATGAATAAGAAATATCTCTCAATTTATTAAGTTATTCTTTGATTCCATTCATCAGACTTTGGTAGTTTTTCTTAAATAAAACTTAAAAATATTTTGTTAGATTCATACCTAAATAATTCATTTTTTGGTGCTAATATAAATGGTATTGTGTTTTCAAAATCAAATTCCACTTGTTTGTTTCTGGCCTATAGAAAAGGAATTGACTTAGTACATTAACTTTTTATTCTTCAATCTTGCTATAATTGCTTATTAATTTAAAGAGTTTTTTGGTCAGTTCTTTCAGTTTTCTACATAGATGATGATGTCATCCATTAAGAAATTGGGCTTATTTCCCAATCTATATGTCTTATGTTTCCTTTTCTTGTCTTATTGAATTAGCCTGGACTTTCCTGCACAATGTTGAAAAGGAGTGGTGAGAGGTGACGTCTTTGTCTTGTACCTGATCTTTTTGGGAAAGCTTTGAGTTTCACACCATTAAGAATAATGGTAGCTGGGGCCCTGGCTGAATAGCTCAGTTGGTTAGAGCATCATCCCAATATTCCAAGGTTTTATCCCCAGTCAGGGCACATACAAAAATCAACCATTGAATGCATAAATAAATGGAACAACAATTTGATGTTTCTCTCTCAAATCAATAAATAAAAAATTTAAAAAGAATAATGTCAGCTATAGATTTTTTGTATATAGTCTTTATTGAGTTGAAAAAGTTTCCTCTGTCCCTAGTTAACTGAGAGTTTGTATCATGAATGGGTGTTGAATTTTGTCAAATGGGTTTTTTTAAATACAATTCTGAGTGTCAGAAGGGACTAGGTTATTTAATTTTTAATTTTTAGTTTCCTCATCTGTAAAAAGAGAACTGTAATGATGTCTTTGTTGTTGGCTTTAAAAAATAATTTTACAAGACAATGCATGTAGTAATGCCTAAGGCATAAGGGCTCAATAAATACTACTAGTATTTACAGACAATAATAATAAGCATTCTTTTGCTTTTAGTGAGACTAACAGTTGCTTTAAAACTATGGTAAAATACGCATAATATCAAATTTACCTTCCTAAACATTTTTGAGCGTACAGTTCAATAGTGTTACCAATATCCAGAACTTTTTTCATCTCGCAAAGCTGAAATTCTATATGCATTAAACAACTCCCATTCTCCCTTCCCTCCAACCCCTGGCAACCGCCTTTCTACTTTCTATTTTGGCTACTCTAGGTACCTCATAGGTGGGATCATACAGTTTTTTGTGTGTGTGATTGACATTTCATTTAGTGTGATCTCCTCAAGTTTCATCCATGTTGTAGCATGTGTCAGAATTTTCTTCTATTTTAAGGTTGAATATTATTCCATTTTATGTATATACTACATTTTATTTGTCTATTCATTCATTAACGAACACTTCAGTTTTGTCTACGTTTGGCTATTGGGGATAATGCCACTTTAAACATGGGTGTACAAATGTCTCTTTGAGGCCTTGCTTTCAAATTCTTTGAGGATATTGCACAAAGTGGAATTGCTGTATGATATGGTAATTTTATTTTCAATTTAATAAGGAACCAAAATACTTTTTCTGCAGTGGCTGTACCATCTTATATTCCAACAAACGGTAGTGCACAGGGGCTCTTAATTTCTCCAAGTCCTCACCAACACTTGCTATTTTGTGTTTTTTTCTTTTTTCTGGTAGTAGTGATCTTAATGGGCATGAGGCAGTATCTTTTGTAGTTTTGATTTACTTTTCTCTAATGATTATTGATATTGAATATTTTTCACGTACTTATTGGCTATTTGTATAAATTCTTTGGAGAAATGTCTATCTCAGCCTTTGTCCATTTTTTAAATCCTATTTTTTGCTATTTTTCAATTATAGCTTTTCTTTTTATGCTCTGGATATTAACCTCCTTATGAGATGTATGACTTACAAATATTTTCTCCCATTTTGTGAGTTTGCCTTTTTACTCTGTTAATTGTGTAATGGTTTCATTTTAGCAAAAATCTTAATATATTATTAATTCAGTCAGAATCAAGTTTGGAAAATGAATCATTATGAATGTAAATATGACAACCTAGAATTGGGGATGATTCTCATTTTAAATCAGGCTTCACTTTGAGATTCATGGAATGGGTTGCTTTGATAAGATAATTAAGTAAGCAAAGGAATAGTCCTTGCTGATGTGACATATTTTCAGGAGCAAAGGAATGCTCTTCAAGTATTGAAATCTTGTCAATGGCTGTTAACTCCAAGTGAAATGTACGGCATCCATCAAACGCTGCGCTGGTTCCCTCACTACAGTGCATGGAGGCCTTTGCACTGACTTCTCCCCTTGCAACTTGTTGACGGGAAGTCTCTGCTGTCACTGCTGTAGTTCTTGGGGTGCATGCAGTAACTTAGTGTAGTAGTTCTCGGTCTTCTGTTGACCCCAGGTGCTGCTGTATGGCAGGAAAATCAGTTTTTCTTTTTTGTTTAAGGGAGGTTAGTTTATGTTTCTCGGGCATTGCCTTGTAATTACAGACCTCAAAGTAGGTGTTAATTGATTTCTTAAAATTTTCTCTACCCAGGTGTCTATAAACCTCCACTCTGCTTGCTTTAGCACAGATGTTTAAATAAAGATTTATGTTCAATTCAGACTCTCAGTTAGAAAATGACTTTTCTGCCAGTTAAGTCAGAATCAGCATGAGTAGTCTATGGAAGATTTTAGAAAAATAACAAGATTTTTCTGTGAAAGTTTAAAATTCGCTAACCTGGGGCAGTGTCGGTCTTTTCACGTGTGAGGTACAGCGAGGCAAGCTTAACACGCAATGCATTCTGTCCCTGTCAATGCATATATCAATTCAATAATAATTATTTCCAAACATTAAACATTTCACACTTTCTTCAGCCCCTGAAAGCAACGTGGCAGCTGCTGGCCTGAAATTTTGAACACTGAAAGAATGAGAATGACTTTCTTAAGATTTTGATTAAAATTCTGACCATCATGCAGCACAATTCTTAGTAGGTTCAGTTTATTTTTCCTCTGGACCTAAATATACTCAAAGATGCATTAATTATACATTTATTCTGCAAAACTCCTAGAGGTATATTAGAAGCAGATATTTGTGTGTTAAAAGAGAGGCAACTGGGGCCGAAAAACCGGGACCTGAAGTCTGCTCGGTCAGCGGTTATCTCTAGGACCACGGGCAGGCCATTCATGCTTCTGAGCTGTCATCTTTCTAATTAATCTAAATGCACTTAAGGCTTGAACATTTTATTTTCCTCCACGTACACAAAAATTCTACAAAAGGTAGGAGAAATTGTTTCTCCATGCGCACACACAAACATACACATATACACAAAAAGAACCCAAAACCAGAAAAACCTTAACTTATGTCACATCAATTATTAACTCTATCAACTTACTCCATTTAAATAACAGTATACAAGCTGTGTTTTCTTGCTTAATTATTAATATATCACGCTCAGAGGGCACATTATAATGAATCCCTTATGAATGCAGAATGGGGAGAATGAATATATTATGGATCCTGTCCCTGACATTCATAATTTCTAATATCTATCTGTAATACTCTGCCAGGGCATCAAAAATAATCAAATGTATCAAAATAAGAAAAAAATATTAATACCAAAGAAGGGAAAGTTATGACTGTCACTGCAATTTGATGTAGATATTAATTTTATCATGACAGAGAAGATTGTGACAATTCTATTTTTGTCATTATTGTCTAGAAAATAATGCTCAGAAAAGGACAAGTGTTGAGAATCACTGACACAGGTAGGTAGGTTAAAACAACTAAGATGTTTAGCCTGGATTGAGGAATCTGGGGGCAAATAGATGACTAAATGTTAATAGCCAAAGTGATGGAGGTAAAATTGAGACCAGGAGGTAAATTCAAGTTTAGTGTAAATGAAGTTTTATTCAATATAAGGAAAGTCTTTCTAACAATTTGGACAGTCTAATAATAGATGGGGTTGCCTTGTGAGACAGACCAGCTGTCTCTCTTGAGCACTTTCCATAACAGCAAATGCTCAAGCAGAGGTCAGATCAGTAGATGAAGGTCAAAAGCCGTTCCAGGCAGATGACCCGACTAAGTCAAGTGGGTCAGTTGGGGCAAATAAAAAGTGTGTATTTCATCTCAAGTTTGCCAGGTCTTCTGATTTAACTAAAAAGGTAGGAAATCAGGATTTATCAATTTCTCAGCATCTGTTTATGTAACTGTTTTTGACCTCTGGACTAAACAAGATCTACCCGGTTTGAGCACGGTCTGATCCACCTAGTTTGATCTCTGACCTCCGTTTCTCAGATCTAGTAGCCATATCATATGTAGAGCAGCTACAGAACTGAGTGTTTGGGAGGCGGAAACAGTAAAAAGGCGAGCTATCAGGTTACCATACTTAAGAAACGAGTAGTATTTACAATTAATTTATTATGTAAAGTCACTGTATCTACTAAGATACATACGCATAATCATATAGGACCAAGGATGGCCTCTTCCAAGCAAATCTGTTAGTACGTGAAGAAAAACAAGTCTGCCAACATTTCCACAGTCGATGCTTTCAAAGTAAACTAATGTAAAGACAGAACGGGAGGGAAAAAACTTCAGGTAGATGCTGTAGATCTGCCCAGTTCTTCAGGAAGAAACCCCGAGGATTCAAAGGCTAACAATTAGGATTAGTGTAACTAAACAATCAGCTGATTCCTGATTTCTTCATCTTTATGAGGGCCTTTACTATTTATAATTCTTTATATCTTTCAAAATAAAACCAGCGTTTTTCCTATTTAAATAAAATGGCACTGTCTCTCTCCTCATTGGGAATCTAAAGCCTTCTCCAAGACTTCCACAAGCCCTCAGGGCTCCATTTCTCAGTACCTGTTTTTGCTCCGTGAACTTCTTCCTTTCACTTATGTATGGCAGGCCACGGCTCTTGCTCCCCTCAGGCCTGCATCGAACCACATGTGGATCAGACAATGGGCAACTGTCAGGACAGAGACCATCTAAATGTGGGAGGAGGCGGGTAGCTGCTACTTCGTTCCAGTCAGTTGTTGGAGATGCAAACCTTTTCTTTCCCCATGCATTGTAAACAAGGCAGTTGTATCAGCGTGAAGATTTGGAAGAAATAAGAGGAAGTCATATCCCAGAAGAGTCTATAACTTGATATTGAATATTAGACCTCCCACTGCTTAAACGTTCCTCAGTCCCCCAGTGGAAATTTGTCACAGGCAATTTTCCTGCTTCTCTATTTTCCAGGTTTCTAATATCTTGCTGGCTTCTCTGCTCTCCTCCATTGCACCTCTGCCCCAAATTTCAGTCAGTTTTTCATTCTTCATCATGAAGTCCAACTCCTTACTCTTCCGTTAAACTCCTTCTAGTTTTCCCTTTGTCTTTCTAAAACCTCAATACACTTTCTAAACAAAGGTCCTGCATTCTAGGTTTAGGCTTTTTACTCACACACCAAACTTGCAGAACCTTTGAAATGACTCTTTCCTTTCACAGGATCCCATTCTTGGGTACGAGCTCCTCCCCACCATTGATGTAAGGGAAAAGTAGCCATCCACAGCTTTATCTTCATCCTCGCTGAGAATTAGCGTTCCTCTTAGAAAGTAGAACTATCAAAAGTCAGTTATCTTTGGATCTCAATTCTACTTTTTCTTTTTGTTTTCTATTACACAGAGATGGTATATATACATCTATTTAACAAACACTTTGAAGCAAAAAAGGATTTCTGTTGCTGAAATCTGCCGAAAGTGATGGTTCAGTGTAGGCTTTGGAAAGATTGGATCCTGGGGAGGTGTTCAGGGCTGGTAGGAGAAAGTTCAAAAGGAAATTTCAGAAGCAGAAGCCATGGGGACAAGCGAATGGGGAGAGAGAATAGAGATTGCCTGGCTTAGCAGAATAACAGTTACCAAAATAGCTGGAGAGGTTGGAGAAATCCTCTTGTTCTTCCTACTCATCCCAAAGAGTGGAGATTCTCTTGCCCTTTTTCTTCTCCTATTCTTCATTTTTCTGACTCACTTTTATTGCATGTATTGATCCAAATTACTATTAGGTGTCCCCAAATCATGGCAGGTTTCCTCAGGCTTGACTTGGGCTATTAGTCCTTCCTGCTCTCAAGTGGAGTGGGCCTTCTTCTCAGCTCTCTGTACGTATGCTGTGAACCATCTAGCTTATTAGTTCTCCAAGTGTGCTTCTCAAAAGTAACACCTGGATCAATACGTATAGTGCTAGGTAACACATCCTATGTAAGTATAACTAATCAGTTGCTCTGCTGGACAAACAGCGTGGATTTGTCTACGTTTCAGTGGAAGGACCTCATGCCCTGTGGGTGTTCCTCTTGTAAAGGAGTCACGATGGCAGCCATCAGTGACAGGGAGTCAGTCTGCTTTGTGCTGGGCAGTCTGGATTTAGGTGCCAGCTCTTAATTCGAGTAATCTAGTGATTTCAACTACATATCATTTGAGAATTTAAGACATCATGGGAGTTACTCCCTACTGAGACAGAAAGTTACTGCTTCCATGGGATAATGAGCTTGAGTAATAATAAGTGCCTCCCGCCCCTTACTGTGAGAAGGAAAGCAGAAACCGCTCTTCTTTTCTCCCCCAACATCCTGCTCTGGTTGTAGCTGGTCCATTGTCCAGGCGAGTCAGAGGGATCTTGCAGGGTCACTTTTGGTAATTCTGCTCATCACAAGACACATGGCGTCTATTTCTTCTCCAAAGTGGCCCCACTACTTTTACTCAGTGTGGGCAGGCTGATACAAATAGGGTCAGTGTCTTTCCTTGAGAACGATACCAAGGGAAAAAAGTCTCCTTTGTTCTACCTGTCCTTGAAACTAATGGGGTGCAAATCCAGAAGCTGTCCCCATTAGCCACTTTCAGCCATGTGGCCTAGGAAACTCAGAAACCTTGTCTAAAGGAGGAGAGAAGAAGTAAGCCCACTTTCACAGCAGAGGAGAGAGGAGAGAGAGAGGGAGAGAGAGAAGGAGACCCCTGAGAGTGTTTGTGTTTCTGCTTCCAGAAGTTTCTGAGGCCTGGCTGTATTTCTGTCCTGGGATGAGACAGCTGTGAGACTGTCCTCTCAGGCCTAACCCAGTTTGTGAAAATTTCTGCTATTTGTAAGAAAGAATGCTGACAAGTATATTCTGCTTTCTTTAAAAATTGTAATATCTTAACAAAATATTAAATTGAGTCACAAGAGATTTCTCTTTAAAATGGGTCTGGAGTAGGCCTTCAGAATGTGTGCGATGTTGGCTTATTTAAGCCTCACTTTGCGTTGGGGCGGCCTGGGTTTCCATTGCCACTAATTGTCAGCAGGCTTTGAAAGTTTGAAATGTCGTTTTCTAAGCCTCGTTTTCCTCATCTTTATTGAAGAGATATATCATTTATCATGTGGGACTGTTTTAAGAATTGGCATAAAAAAATAAAAGTACCTAGCACAGTTTGATTTCAATGTGTTCAAAGTTCATATTGCATTTTCTAATTTTGAAAAAAGACAGTTCCCAAACATGCCATCTCTGTGTGTATATAGTAATTATAGAAAGCAGAAAAAGAAACAAACAAAAAAATCAAGGTTATGCAAAAGAAAAGAAATAACCATCGGTGCACTATAAAAAGATAGATAGAGATTTATCTTAAGAAATTGGCTCAAGTAATTGTTCAGGGTGGAAACCCAGGAAAGTTTGAGTGTAAATGTAGTCCACTGGCAGAGTTCTCTCTTCTTCTGGGGAGGTTAATGTTTTTCTACTAAGGCCTTCAACTGGTTGTTGAATGAAACCCACTCGTGTTTTGGAGGGTAATCTGCTTTACTCAGGATCTACTAATTTAAATGTTAATCTCATCTTAAAAATACCTTCATAGAAATAGAATAATGTTTGACCAAATATCTGGCTCAGCTAAATTGACACATAAAATTAAACATAACACTAAGACAGATTTTAAATTTAATTTTGAGTTTCCTAGTGGCCAAGAGAAAAACAGGGAAACATTTTTATGTAGTCTGTTTTTTAAGAAAGACAATTTCCTTAATAGAGACTTTTTCCCACCATGTATTCAATAATAAGTTTATAAATATGTAGCTACTTTTATGTGTTCAGGGTTTGACAAAATCATCTTTCTGAACATTTTGAATTGGGAACCACGTTATCTCCTGCATCCATCTGGTCACCAAATCCTGTCAATTCTAATGCTCTTTTAAAATTGTGCACTCCCCTCGCTCCTGTTGCCAGTGCCTCAGTTCAATCTCTCATTGTTCCTCACCTGAACCTGGGTAACAGCTTTCAAACTTATCTCTGCTCCTGCTTTGATCAATTCAAACGCAGTGTTTACATAGCCAACAGGCAGCCCCTTTCGGGATGCAATTATGCTACTTCTTTGTTTAATCATTATCTCTGATGTCACAATGTATAAAATCTAAAGTTTCAGCATCACCCTTCCACAGTCACCTTAACCTTGGACATCTCAAATTTAGAATTTTCAGAAAAGGCCATTATGTCAGACATTTCTGGCTCTGCGTATTGTTGTTTCCTCTGTGGAGAATGCTGTGTCCTCCTTGTTAGCCTGGACAAATACCAGTCATTTCTGAAAATTCAACTTAAAAGCCACCTCCTTTGTCAGATCCTCCCTGGCACATGTGAACAAGCTGCCATTTCCCTTCTGTCTCCAGAGCAACCCATGCATGCCAGGTCTCTAAGTCTGAAATAGAAATGCAAGGTGGAAATCACAAAGAGTTGCAATTACCCTTGAAAATCCCTAAATTGCCCTGACCAGTGTGACTCTGTTGGTTGGGCATCAACCAGCAAAGCTAAACGTCACTAGTTCGATTCCTGGTCAGGGCCATGCCTTGATTGCAGGCCAGGTGCCTGGGTGGGGTGTGTATAAGAGGCAACCGATCAATGTTTCTCTCACATGATGTTCCTTTTCCTCTCTTCCCCTCAATAAATGAATAAAATCTTTTAAAAAAGAAAATTATCAGAGACTGGATTACTCTACTATTACTCTCTCTCTCTCTCTCTCTCTCTATATATATATATATATATATACATATATATATATAAAATCTTGAAAACTAGTCATATACTTGATGCTCCATACTGGGTGGTACTCACACGCCAAGCTGAGGCGAAGAGAACTACTGACCTCCATATTCAGTCACCTGAAGAAAAGGGTTACGTGCTCATTGAAAGGATCAGTGTGGGAAATTACCAGCACTGTTTAAATTGTTACTTTCACTTTTCTTTCTCTCTCTCTCTCCCTATCCCTTAGGCTATACTCCTGTAATTTAATGCAAGCAGGTTAACTTATTGTAGTATACAGCGTGTCACATGATTGTAGTCCATTAGTCCGGGCATAGCAATCAATCACACTGTGGTGCAAATCTTCGTTTTACCTTCTTTTAATCCCTAGCCCAAACCAGAGTGGAAAGCTCCATGAGGGCAGACCTGTAGTTTTCATCTCTGTTTCCCTTCCACATGCATATCAGGACCTCAATGGCCATTGTGTACATGGATGGCATCAATTAACAGAAGTCAAAGGACAAGGCAATGCAATTCCCTTCAGCTTTAATTTTGAACTTTCCGAGTGATGAGGTGGAAATTTAACATCTCTGGCTACTTGTGATCGGTTGCACACCAGCATAGTACTAGTCTACTTGCTAGGCTTGTGAGAGATAATAAGGACAGCTAAAATACTGCGTAAATACTAAGGAATAACGTGACAAGCTCAGTATGTCAGGGGAGGCATGGTAATGCAACTATGCCTATAAAACATTTACTGTATTTTGTCTCTAAAATGTACAACAACAACAACAACCTACCAAATGGTGGCATCTGTGCTTATTTCCTCCCCGGTCCTCGATATTTGGAATCCTTTCAATGTTCAACGCCCAAAATGCAATATATATTTCTGCTTTGGTACATCCTTGTTTTAACATTGGAGTTGGTACCAGCCAGAATTATGGGGTTACGCAATCATGTGACTCTCCTCCTACCATTCAATGTATTTACAAGTGAAAACTGATAAAATAAGCATAGAAGGAAGTCGGGGAGGGAGAATGAGTGGGAGGAGGCACTGCAAAATACATACTGAGGCAATCTTGTTTGAAGTGGTGGGTAGGTGATAGTAGGTATATATGAGCTCTGATTTTATCGAGCACCAGGTGGCATGGTTGTCTTCTCTCCTGGCTCCTGCCTACCTGTGTCAGAGATAATTCTAGAAACCTAGATTTTGTAGAAAAGGCTGAAGGTTATGGAACTATTCTGGTTGGGAGAGGAATGGATACATAATACAGAGATCAGAATGTTCCTGACTTATCACATCCCAGGAATGTGTCTAATCATTGGATACCGCCAAACTTTAATATTTCACAAGGCTTAACAGGTCATGGTTTAGTATTGTAAAACTCAAATTTATGAATAGGAGATATTGTTTAGCTTAGGGTATTTTTAGATTATAGATTTATTAACAAGTTGGCTCATTAATTTCTTAAAGGCAGAGAAATGTGTAGAAAACAAACAAAACCAAAACAAGGGCAATCACTGTAAGTTCTATACACATATTTAACAGTCCACTGGAGGGAATGCGTATCTGTTCGTAGTGTCAAGAAGATTCCTTCTCTTCTGCAGTGATTGTTTTCTTGAGGAGACTGTGAGTGGTGTAACTGATCATATTTTCCTTTCTCATTTGGTGTTAGTTTACAAGTAGATATGGGATCCACTTGTAGCCAGTATAATATTTTGCAGGATGGTAAACATATTTTATGTGCATTTTTGGCTTCATTTTACATCTTGCTTTTACAGCTTATATCTACATTGAATATTCCTTTTCCACTTTCATTTCAAATTCATGCTATCTTTCAGAAGTTTCTATCTTCTTGCAAACTTCTCCAAATACTTTCTGAAATAAGAAGGGAGGGACATATGATCAATTAAATAATTATAATAAATCCCCATTGCTAGGAACCAAGAATCAATAGAATTGCCTGTGTCCTCAAGAAGTTTACAATCAAATGATAGACTTGTGAGGAACTGCGCCCCATGTGAAGCGTCTTTTTAAGCCCTAAGTTTTAGAAGTAGAGAAATATGAGTGAACTCAGGGGAAAGAAGAATACTGGATTCCGCTATTAACTTTGTAGGCCTGAGGCAAGAGGGATGACCCTCTCTAAGCATCAGTGGTTCATTAGTCCAAGGCAGGTTCATTTCGGACGGTCGAAGACGCGGGCGATGAAAAGGGATGAAGTGCATGGTGCATAAGAGTTGACCATTGTTATATTAACATTTAATTATACCATTGCTCCCAGCAAGACTGGTAGAAATAAAAGCTCAATTTAAATCACATACTAAAAGAAAAGGTATTCTGAGTGAAATTTAGCACATTTCCAAAAAAAGTGCCATACTACCGAGGCTGCAGGTATGATAGATGCTGTTTTCGTTTGAAGCTACTATTTTTTGCAGCTTCAGACAAATATTTAGAATTGTGTTTCTAGTGTAATGAAATAAATACTTTTGAACAAAATACAAACATAAGCTTCTTTGGGGTTTTAGGGCTAAGAAAGAAAGAAAATGAAGGGAGCAAACTGGGAATATTTTCAACAGAATACTTTTAAGTAAATTTTAGAACAAACAAGAACAAATGCCTGACATTTGCATTGAAATTATTTTTTGAAATATTTCCTTATTTTTAGTTTATTTATTCTTTGTTCTTTTTTAACAGACACATAACAGATATGACAAGGTGCATTACTTTTTGGAAGACAGTACTGTGATTATTTTAGGATAGATGGAAAAGAAAAGAAGTAGAAGGTGCAGAAGGAGGCAGGTGACTTGATTGTGAACTTGAGGCTCGGTGACTTTCTGAAAAACCATGTGCCAGACACACTAGAACATAGCGTCTAACTGTGTGGAGTTACATTGGTCTGGGTAGATCTTAGTTTATTCTGTGATACTGGGCAAGTTCATTAACTTCTCTCAGCCTTGGAATCCTATAATTGGGCACAATAATAGCAGCCTTATAGAAAGAATAAAAATACATACAAAGTTTCTATTTCAATGCCAGGCCTGAGGTAGAGGCTCCATAGATGGCATAATAGAACAGGATGACACATTCAAAATCATCTCATTTTATTAATTTAGCTTATTTGGGAGAATAATAGAAATAGTGGTTTTGTTCTGTTACTTTGCTCTGTTGGGGGTGGCAGATAACTTTAGATGAAGTAATTTAATTATCCATAAACTACTGCACAAGGCCAGTCTACCATTCGGCTTGCTCCAGTCTTGACAAAGTCGATTCCTCTAGGTTCTCGTTTTCTACTGAAATCTGCCTTGATCAAGCTAACTTCCATGAGGTCTGGTCTTATCTGCTATTCTTATCCATTTTCAGAGGGAAGGTAGCACAATTTACATAAATTGTATAGTAGCCAGCACAATATCATGTATTTTGCTTTTTCTTCATGACATAATTTTTCTGATGCTACCATGTTAGGGTATCCCAAGACCGGTCCCATCCCCAACTCCTCTTTTGATTTTATTTCCTAAGCTGCTTGCCATTGGTGACTAGTGAAGCAAGCCAACAATTCTTGAACACCTATTTGTATGAAACATCTTACCCAGGACCTCAAATATGAACAGGGACAGCTCTGCTTCCAATCTCAGCTCCGTAATAAATGAAACTTTCTTAAGTTTCCTGAAATTGAATTTCACCTCTACTTTGAACCTCTTGTTTTTAAGTTACACCCACTTAACATCGGTCAAATTGGGGCTCTTTTTTTCCCTTTAATTTTCATGTACCAGGAGTTGGAACAAATTCCTGATATCTTCATCTGCCATTGTTGACATCTGCTCAAATACCTTCATACAGGTCTGGTCCTGAGAGTTTGGTCTCTACAGGTCACCAGTTGGGCCTCTCTCATTAATCCTTGCAAAATGTCTTACATCTGAGTTCCAATGTCTGACACATCCAGGCTTCCAGGACATATTCAGCTACTCCTTTACCACTCCCAAGAAGGAGCTCTGCTTTAATGTGTACCTCAGGTACCTGGACTCTTCCCTTCCTTTGCTGCTGTCTAATCCTCATGAACTTGATCGGGAAGGTATTAAATTCGCTTGTGATGAAACTGATTGACAGACTGGTTCAACAACTTGTTCACAAGTGGAGAAGCACTTTTTTTTTATTGTTGTGCAGTTACAATAGTCCCCATTTCCCCCCTCCCCATTACTCTCTCCTGCCTTATCCACCTCCCACCTTATACATTCAATCCTCTCCTCCACCATTGTCTTTGTCCATGGGTCCTTTATACATGTTCTTTGATGACTCTTCTCCTTCTTTCCCTTGTTATCTTCCTCCCTCTCTGATTACTGTCAGTTTGTTCTTTATTTCCATGTCTCTGGCTCTATTTTGCTTGCTTCTTTGTTTTGTTAATTAGGCTCCACTTATAGGTGAGATCATATGGTATTTGTCTTCATCACCTGGCTTATTTCGCTTAGCATAATGCTCTTCAGTTCTATCCATGCTGTCGTGAAGGGTAGGCATTCCTTTTTCCTTTCTGTTGCGTAGTATTCCATTGTGTAAATGTACCACAGTTTTTTGATCCACTCATTTACTGGTGGGCATTTAGGCTGTTTCCAGCTCTTGGCTTTTATAAATAAAGCTGTTGTGAACATTGGGGTGCATAGAATCTTTTGAATTGGTGTTTCAGGGCCCTTAGAGTATAATCCAGCAGTGAGATGGCTGGATCAAAAGGCAGTTCCATTTTTAGTTTTTTTGAGGAAATTCCATACTGTTTTCCACAGTAGCTGCACCAGGTCCTAGTAAACTACATTCCCATCAACAGTGTACTAGGGTTCTCTTCTCTCCACAGCCTTACCAGTTGTTTATTGATTTGTTGATGATGGCCATTCTGACCAGTGTGAAGTAGTATCTCACTGTGGTTTTTATTTGCATCTCTCTGATGGCTAGTGATGCTGAGCATCCTTTCATACGCCTATGGGCCCTCGGTATGTCCTCCTTGGAGAAGTGTGTGTTCAGGTCCTTGGCCCATTTTTTAATTGGATTGTTTGCCTTGCTGGTGTGGAATTCTGTGAGTTCTTTACATATTTTGGAGATCAAACCCTATCTGAGGTATCATTAGCAAATATGTTCTCCCATACGGTTGGTTCTCTTTCCATTTTGCTGATGTTTTCTTTAGCTATGCAGAAGCTTTTTATTTTGATGAGATCCCATTTGTTTATTCTTTCCTTTATGTCCCTTGCTCTAGGGGACATAACAATGAAAATATTGCTGCATGGAATATCTGAAATTCCCCTGCCTATTTTCTCCTCTAGGACTTTTATGGTGTTGTGACTTATGTTAAAGTCTTTTATCCATCTTGAGTTTATTTTTATGTATGGTGTAAGTTGGTGGTCGAGTTTCATGAGGAACACATTTAAAAAACAAAATCCAACTAACTTTATAATTTGAGTTCCTTCCACTATGCTAGGCTACCTCCAAGTTAAAGGTGTTGGGTCTTTTAAATTCCTATGCTAAAATCTATTATCAAGTACCAATTTTTAATTGTTCAACTCATAATTTTTAGTTAAGTATCTCCTTGGAAAATACAGAGTAGCGTTTGGAAGGCAATGCTTCTCAAAGTGCATTCTACATCAGCATTACCTGGAGTACTCATTAAAAATGCATGTTTTGGGGGCTAATCACAGCCATACAGAAGCAATATCTCTAGTAACTGGGCCACAGAATGGTACTATTAATAAGGTCACCTTATAATTATTATTCATGCCACTGTTTTACCATGTGTAAGCAAGTTCAGTTTGATTTGGTAAGGAGGGCCAGAATGGTCTGAAATATGAGGTGCTACAAGTCTGGAGGTGGTTTATCAGGCTAGATAACTATTAAAAAATCTTTGAAGATAGAGGAATGACCTTCATAGTGGGGGGCGTATGAAAACAGAGAAACAAGAAACAGGCTCCTGAGACAAATTTCCCCTCCTTCCTGACTTTGCCTGCAGGCAGCCCCATGTGAGCACGTGTGAGCTGGTGAGAAAGCTTATTTGGAATTTAAACCTATAGTAACTTCTGGATTAAGAACTAAATTCCCAAGTGAAATAACTCTGTTATTATTTTTAATTCCCCCTGCCCAAATACCCCAAGGCATTAGCTGCCTGATATAGCGGTCTAGGAGCTTGTGCACCTTCAGAACCGAGGCAGCTTTTCAATTTTATTCTTCACATCACAGTACAAATGGGTTAGATGGGTTGAACTTCTGGTTTCAAAATTTCCGCAATTTGCACCTAAATTGCACCTGTAAAATATGTCCTCACACAGGCAAACAAGTCATTTTACTTGCAAATTATTGTTTTGCATATGCAATTACTTGTGTGCATCTGGATATATATTTTGTGGGACAATTAAATGTTTACATTAGAAAATTAGATCACTAATTTTATGTTCATTTATATAAAATGTAGAACTTAAACTTCCAGAAAATTATAAGGCAGAAAGATCAATATATGCTGCATGCGGTCTAAATGGGTTTAGGGGAGTGTTCTTTTATCCAGTCATTTGTTGATTTGGCAAATATTATCCAAATGCCTACTGTGGGTCAGGTGCTAGGCCGGATGCTAAAATTATAGTGATAAACCAAGAGCAACACATTGCAGAACATGTTATCACTATGTCTAGTCAGGTTTAGAGAGACTAGCTATTTGTTAGTATATTGCTTGATAACTTCAAAATGAGCAATTTTCATTATTTGTAATCATCTAAATCTCGTTATTTCTCATTATGTGGCATATCAAGTTGAAAATTGACAATTATTTATTCCAGCTGATAGAGTGAATAATGCAATCTATTTTGCATTCTTTCCAATTCACCAAATCACTAGGATAGTTTGTACTTTCTATGGGACTCTTGGATTCTACAACAGACAGTATGTGAATGGTTCAAAAAACCGTAATTTGGTTGAAGTTAAAGATTGAAAATAGTCTTTGAATAAATGCCCTAATTTATGGGATAATATACATGGGTCTTGTACCAACTACCATACAGCCTTTACACTTTTCTCTGGGGATAAAACTATAATATAGAAGACTTAGTTTTTTAGAATACTGACCTCACGATGAGAGGTATTATTTTGCATACCTACACATTGCTTCATAAATCAAACTATATTGATATGCATGCATATGTATGCATCTTGTTTCTATAAAGTCTGTCAAAAAACAATGGTCTATAAAATACATTCAATTTTTCTTTTAGAACATAATTATAATACATTTTTAGACATTATTTGTTGAAAGAACATTGAAGATATTTTTTGATTCAGTTACCTTATTTTACAAATGATTAAACCAAGGCTTAGGGAGATTAAATGATTTTTATAGATCACATAGGAGCTAAGGCAGAGTAAAGACTAAATTCTATTGTATTTAAAAAACAAAACAAAAAACAAACTTTTGTAAAAATGTGTAATGGAAGCCAACTAAGATTATTTTTGCGGATCTTATGATGATGTTGACTGTGGACCCTCTTTAGGCAAATGGGAGAGGTGGACAAAATTACAGAAAATCAGTGGAGTCAGTAAAGCAGCAGAAGTCCATCCTCTCTCTAAATTAGTGTTTTTTCTAGTATTCACAAAGCTTGCCTCCCTTCAAGGACCAATACAGGGACAGGAGGCTGGAATGGTGAGGAAAGGAATAAGAAGAGAGACATCTAAACATTTCATACATGTACACACTTTTTTGTTTTAATTAGAGTCCCAACAGGAAAGAAATGTCAAGTGTAAATTAAGAAAATTATAAAGAAGTTTATTTACATAGGACCCAATTATAAAAATGTGAGTTTGGTAGGACTATACTACAAAGAGATGAGGAGACAGAGAGGTTACTAGAGCATAGGAGAGGATTTTCCAGGGAAGGCTGCCTTGAGAGAGGAGCAATGACCTGCACGGAGGAACACAGTCAGCTTGAGCCAAGGAATCCAGGGGACAAGCACCCTCTTCATCTACGGGTTTTGCATCCTTGGATATGACCAACCATGGATCAAAAGTATTTGAAAAAATGTTATGTTGTTGCTGATGTGTATTATGTAGTTAGGCCTATGATGGTTGCATCTGTATTGAACAAGTACAGACGTTTTTTGTTATTATTTGCTAAACAATATAGTATTGTCATCAATTATATAGCATTTACACTGTATTATGTACTATAAGTAATCTAGAGATTATTTAAAGCATACTAGAGGGTTTATGTATAATATATGAAAACATTATACTGTTTTATATAAGAGACTTGAATATCCATGGATTGGTGTCTGAGAGGATCCTTCAACCAATCACCCAGGGACACCGAGGGATGACAATATTATTTTCTACTCACCTCTTATATATTGCTGGTGTCCGCATTGCCTCATTCTAACCAGAAGCCATACAGCAAGGAAGCCCATTGGTGTCATCCATCAATATGTGACATTCTCTATAGCTGGTAGCATTATACCACCAGGTGATACAATGAAAATAATTCTTGATCGGAACAGATAGAACAAATGGGCGTTGCCTAGCTATATAAGGAACTGCTCTGATTTACATATTTGGAATATATGATGTAGTGTTTGGACTGAATGTTCTGAAAATCTGTCCTTGAGTTTGATTTCTTCTAACCAGATATTCAAGGCTGATGTATGCAGCACTGAGCTACAGGTTATGCTGTACAAAATAAGTTAGGGATAAGGTTTCCTGTCTTTGGGGAAAAACTAAGAAACCTAATGTGAATATATGCATGCTATCTCTGCTTGGGTGTAATCTTGCCAGGGGCAGGATTCTGTTAAGAAAATTGTTTCAAATTACCTTCTGCACCCGCATAAATAGGCAATAAAGGCCCTAAGATATACTCCATATTGTTTCTCAGGAATAATTATACCTGAAGAATTTTAGTGCAGGTGAAATCACATGCTTGCTGGAAAAAAGTAAAATATCTATAACAGACCCATAAAATGCTAAGCTTCAATAGTGCTATTTCCTGATGTACCTTCCAAGAAAAACTGTTAGTGAATGTGCACCAAAATAACTAAATGAGGTAATTCATTGTATGGGGTTGTTATTTATATACCAATTAAAAGCAATAGAATGGCTTCCAAAAATAACTACTTTAGTTTTAGAATAATTTCTCTGTGCATCTTTTTGGCAATAATCAGCAAATAGGATTGGTACTTCAGGCCACTACTAGTATGAAATATTGGTAGTAAAACTACATTGTCTTTAGATAGCAGAATCTTCCTTTTCATCTTAAAAGTAAAATAAATGAACATTTATTGGTTACTTTACCTACTTAAATCTCTCGTCACCAATGAAGCAGATGCTGTCCTCAAAATATTAAGCGACTTGGAAAAGTTAAGTGATTTGTCCAGTCATGCAGTTGTAAGTGGTGGATCTAGAATAATAGGGAGGCTTGAATCTAGTGAATTCAAAAGTAAACCAGGATCATTAGGAACAAAAAGGAGAACTGTCCAGAATTTTGACTTGGCATGGACCCATGATCTCTGAGTTCAAGGTCATACAGTGGGGGAAGTACTACCTTTTTCTTAAGTGGTGTCTATTTCTTCAGACAATGCTTAACAATGTCATGAGATGGAACTTCAGACGTTTTTTCAGAACCCAGGTCCATCTGCTCCATGAAAAATGGAAGTCCCACTTATTCCGGCATTTGGTTGTGGGTATTGTTTTTTTTTACCTTTTTTTTTCATATTATCCTAATGATACGCTAGATAAGACCATGTCAGGCGTTATTAATTAGATACAAGTTTAAATTAGAAGTCTTGTTTCATGAATTCTTTAAAGTGTAGTTACTTTTCCCTGTGTTCTTAAATACTTCTCAGGTTGTCACCCCGACTTTCTGTCTCATTCCAACTTTCAGAACCGCTCTTCCTTTAACACACACTCTACAGACAGCACAGGCGCAGCACACACACACAGACTCATACTCACACACCACGCACAGCACATGATCACACACGTCTGCTTTATTTTCATACATAGCAACAGTCACACGCAACTGAGAAGAAACTAGAGGGCACAGAAATGGCACGTTGTACTCCTGGAGTTGGAGCTTCCTGAAGTCAAATATTTCAAATATTAATGACATAAGTGAGGGACACTTGGACAACATCAGTGGAGTAGGAGACTGTATCACGCACCTCCTCCCTGAACTAGTCTGGAAATAAAATTAAAGAAGAGAACAATCACCCAAGTTAAACTGGAGGCTACCTGAAATAGAGACTTTTAACCAAAGATGGCCAAAAATGACCCCTAGGCTGGTCGGAAAGGTAGGGACATCTTAGAGGGGCTGGCCCTGGACACAGGTGGTGGCAGCAAGGCTGTGGAAGCTTTCCTTGAGAGGAGTGAACCCAGAACCACAGACCGGGCTCCCAAGCACAGAGAGCCAGTGCCGAGATTGGACCACCACATAGCATCCAGCAGTGAAGGGCTGTGGGGGCTCTCCTGCTGGGGAGAGATGAAAATTGATGCAGACAAGCCCCATCTTTTTTTTCCCCCCTTAAAGGGGCAAAGTACAGGTTTTGTGTTTGTGGCTATTCACTTTGGGCCACAGCAAAGGAAGGGCGGCGTGGTCTAGAGTCACACAAGGACAGTCTGGAGTAGGAGGCACTAGGGAGAGACTTGGGGGAGAGGTTGTGGGATTCTCAAGGCCAGGATATACCTGGATTTCACAGCGGCCATCTTTCTTCAGAAGAACAAAACCCTCCCAGGGAAAAACAATTACCTTACTCTATGAAGTACTGCTCCCCGCACCCTCTGGAATTCCCCTTACCACACCCTCTGAAATCCTGTTAGCTCTACCCTGCACAATTTTTGGTTCTTTTTTTCAGTTTTGCTCTGTCTTGGTGTTTTGTTTTGTTTGGGTTTCTTTTTCTTTCCTTTTTCCCATCCTGCATCTTAACCCTTGCTGAGGAGACAGCAACATAAACAGACTCAGAGGTTGTCAGGGACTCGCTGTAGGGCGCAGCCAGTCAGTACACTTTCCTGGGAAACAGACTGGTGCTTTCTCCTCATGGGAGAGCCACAGAAACCAACTCCCAGCATCCAGCAGACCCAAGATCTTGGCTCTGGAAGCCTAGTAGGGGTCCCACCCTGCAATCCCAGACAAGCTCAGACTAGTGGCTTGGGGGAGCGGGGGACACACACAACATCTTCATTAAAGTCTGAAAGGCACTTGCCACAGGAGATCCAAGAATCACAGCCCCTGTTTCCACAAGAAGCCCTCTCAGAAACTGTTGGGTCTGTGATTAGTTTAAGATTGATAGCAGGTCAGTAGGCAGGGACAGGCAGAGGTGGATCCTGCGGTGACTTGGGATGTTGGCTGACACACCGTGGACCCAGTGTTGATAAAAACCAGCTTTGCAGACCAGCTTGGCCCACCCTGGAAGCACCCAAGCCTGGAGGAATTAGCCACAAATTGGATAGCTTTTAACTTCAAAAAAGCTGCTGAGGGCCAGACTGGACAGCAACTTACATTGGCTTACACCAGACTCAGACATCAGAGCAGTATCCAAAGGGAGAAACCAGCAGGCAGATCTAAACTCTGGTGAGATTAATCCACTTGGTTCCCTTTTTCCATTATTTTTACTATTTTTCATTTTCATAGCCTTTAAATTTTTTTCTTATCTATTTTTTTCCTTTTTCTTTTATTTTTGGTGCTCTAATTTTTTTCATATCTCCTATTTTACTTTTATCTTTCATTACTCCATTGTTCCCTTCTTCTCTCCTTTTATTATTTTTGTTACTTTTTCTGTATTCTTTTTCCTTCTTTCAATTCATTACAAGTATTAATTCTCTTCACCTGTCTCTTCTCATAATCATTTTTCTTTTCATTGGTCTTGTATTCTTTTTTCGTTTTCCCCGTTCCTTACTTTTCCACTTTTCTTTATGCTCTTATTATTCTTTGCTCTCTTATCAATTATATTGCTGTTATGGTTGTGGGGGAGGTGTTGCTTGTTTTGGTGTTGTTTCACTTTGTTCTGCCAGCACCTATACAACAGTGTACAACATATGATGGGGAGTGAGCCTCTTACTCAGTCAGCCAGAGGGAGTTTCCACCAATGAACAGGCCAATAACCATCAGAACCCATATACAACAGGAAAGTCCACATAACACACACAAAGGACATTCCTAGAGCATCCAGATCAGGAGATCGAGGAGTCTGTACCATTGGGTCCCACAGAACACCTACTACGTAAGGACACTTCACCGACAAAGAGCCAAAGCAGATCAATCTAATACATAGAAACAAACACAAAGAGACAACTAAAATGGGCAGACAAAGAAAAAAGCCCCAAGTGAAAGAAAAGGAGGAATTGCCAGAAAAAGAGGTAAATGAAATTGAGGCAAGCTATTTTTCAGAGTTCAAAGTAATGGTTATATGGATACTCAAGGAACTTAGTAAGAACCATAAGGAACTTGGGAACTATATTGGCATGAAAAACAAATAGAAACCTTGAATAAGAACCAGTTGGAAATGAAGAACACAATATCTGAAATGAAGAATACACTAGAAGGAATTAAAATCAGACTAGATGAAGCAGAGCATCAAATCAGCTAGTTGGAAGACAAAGTAGAAAAAAACACCCAGTCAGAGCAACACAATGAAAAAAGAAGAATGGGTTTAAGGGAGTCTTCGGACAACATAAAATATAACAATACTTACATAATAGGGATACCAGAAGAAGAATAAAAAGAACAAGGGATAGAAAACCTGTTTGAAAAAAAATAATGACAGAAAACTTCCCTAACATGGTGAGGGAAAAAGTCACACAAGTCCAGGAAGCACAGATGGTCCCAATCAAGAGGAACCCAAAGATGCCCACTCCAAGACACATTACAGTCAAAATGGCAAAATTTAAAGCAAAGAGAGAATCTTAAAGGCAGCAAGGTAGAAACAAAAGCACTACGAGCCATAAAGGAATGACATGAAATATTCCAAGTACTGAAAAGCAAGGACCTGTAACCAAGACTACTCTATCCAGCAAGGCTCTCATTTAAAATGGAAGGCAAAATAAAGAGCTTCCCAGACAAAAGAAGGCTAAAAAGTACATCTCCACCAAGCCAGCACTGCAAGAGAGATGCTAAAGGGACTGCTTTAAGAAGAGAGAAGAATGAGAGAGAAGAATACAGGTTCAAGGGAAAAATGGCAATGAATAAGTACCTACAATTAATAACCTTAAATGTAAATGGACTAAATGCACCAATCAAAAGACATAGGGCTGCTGAATGGATAAGAAAATATAACCCATATACTGTTTACAAGAGACCTATCTCAGAACCAGATAAACACAGGCTAAAAGTGAAAGTGGAAAAAATATTCCATGCAAATGAACATGAACAGAAAAGCTGGTGTAGCAATACTATATCAGACAAAATAGGCTTCAAAATGAAGGTCGTAACAAGAGACAAAGAAGGCCACTACATAATACTTAAGGGAGTAGTCCAACAAGAGAATATAACTCTAGTAAACATATATGCATCCAATAAAGGAGCACCTAAATATAAAAAGAAAGTCTTGGAGGACTTTAAGAAAGAGATAGACAGCAATACAGTATTGTAGGGGATTTTTAACACCCCACTGTCAACAATAAATAGATCTTACAAACAACAAACTGACAAGGATTTTGAATGACATTTGAATGTCATTGAATGATACTCTAGATCAAATGGATTTAAATTATATGTACAGAACATTTCACCCCAAAGAAGCAAAATACCTAAAGAACCTCAAATGCACATGGATCATTTTCAAAGATAGACCTCATGGTAGGACACAGAACAAACCTTAACAAATTCAAGAAAATTGAATCATATCAAATGTCTTCTCATATCATAATAGCTTGAAACTAGAAACCAACCTCAAGAAAAAACCTCTAGACATTCAAATATATGGAAACTAAATAACATTTTATTAAATAATGAATGGGTTAAGAATGAGATTAAAGAAGAAACCAAAAAGTAAGAAACCAAAAAGTATCTGGAAACATATGAAAACAAACACATGACAACCCAAAACCTATGGGACACAGCAAATAAAGACCTGAGAGGTAAGTTCATTACAATACAGACCTACCTAAAGAAGATAGAAAAATCTCAAAAAACAACCTAACTATATGTCTAAAAGAACTAGAAGAACAATGACAAAGTCCGACATAAGCAGAAGGAAGGAAATAATCAAGATCAAAGCAAAATTAAATGACATAGAGACTAAAAAAACAATTCAAAAGACCAATGAATCCAGGAGCTGATTCTTTGAAAAGATCAACAAAGTTGAAAAATACTTAATTAACCAGACTCATCACGAAAAGAGAGAGGACCAAAATAAATAAAATCAGAAATGAAAGAGGAGAAGTATCAACTGATACCACAGAAATACAAAGGATTGTAAAAACTTACTACAAACAATTGTATACCAAGAAACTTGACAACCTGGACAAAATGGATACATTTCTAGAAACCTACAATCTTCCAAAACTGAATCAGGAAGAAGCAAAAACTCTAAACAGAATGATAACAACCAGCAAAATTCAGCAGTGTCAAAAAACTATCAGCACATGAAAGCCTGGGCCAGATGGCCTTACAGGTGAATTTTACTAACATTTAAGGAAGAATTAACACCTACCCTTCTCAAACTATTCCAAAAAATTCAAGAAGAGGGAAAACTCCCAAACTCTTTTTATGAGGCCAGTATTATTGTAATCCCCAAAACAGGTAAAAACACAACAAAGAAAGAAAATTACAGGCCATTATCTCTGACAAACATAGTTCCTAAAATCCTCAACAAAGTACTAGCAAACTGGATTCAGCAACATATCTAAAAAATCATACACCATGATCAAGTAGGATTCATCCCAGGCATGCAAGGATGGTACAATATTCACAAATCAATAAATGGATATACCACATAAACAAAATGGAAGACAAAAGTCATATGATCATATGAATAGATTGAGGAAAAGCATTTGATAAAATCCAGCATCCATTTATGATAAAAACCCTTAAGAATAGAGGGAGAATAATTCAACATAATAAAGGTCATATAAGAAAAACTTACTGCCAACATCATAATCAATGGGCAAAAACTAAAAATGTTTTCCTTAAGATTAGGATCAAGACAGGGTGTCTTCTTTCACCACTCATTCAATGCAGTAATGGAAGTCCTAGCCACAGCAATCAGACAAGAAGAAATAAAAGACATCCAAATCGGAAAGGAAGAAGTAAACTGTCATTATTCATAAACAACATGATAGTGTACACAGAAAACCCTATAAGCTCCATAAAAAAACTACTCAATCTAATAAGTGAATTCAGCCAAATAGTGGGCTGAAAAGTCAATATTCAGAAATCGATGGGATTTTTGTACACTAACAATGAATTATCAGAAAGAGAAACTAAGAAAGAGATCCCTTTCCATTTACTATAGCAACAACAACAACAAAAATACCTAGGAGTAAATTTAACCAAGGAGATAAAAGACCTGTAGTTGGAAAACTATAGAATACTGAAGAAAGGAATTGAGGAAGATACAAATAAATGGAAGCATATACCCTGTTCATTGACTGGAAGAATTACCATCATTAAAATGCCCATATTACCCAAAGCAGTCTCTTTCAACACAATTCCTATTAAAATGTCAATGGCATATTACACAGATCTACAACAAATACTTCAAAAATTTACATGGAACCAAAAAAAGATCCCAAATACCCTCAGCAATCTTGAGAAAGAAGAACAAAGTTGGAGGGATCACAATACCTGATATAAAACTATATTACAAGGCCACTGTAATCAAAACCATCTGGTACTGGCATAAGAACAGACACTTAGATCAATGGAACTGAACAGAGAGCCCAGAAATAAACCCATATCTTTATGTTCAATTAATATTTGACAAAGGGGTCATGAGCACACAATAGAGTAATGACAGTCAGTTCAATAAATGGTGTTGGGAGAACTGGACTGGTATGTGCCAAAATATAAAACTAGACCACTATCTTATACCATATACCAGAATAAACTCAAAATGGAGAAAAGACTTAAAAATAAGTAGTGATACCATAAAAATCATAGAGGAAAACATAGGCAGGAAAATTTCAGACAACCCACATAGCAATATTTTTGCTGATATATCTCATAGGGCAAAGAAACAAAGGAAAAAGTAAACAAAGGGGACTATATCAAATTATAAAGATCTGCACAACTAAAGAAACCATCATCAAAATGAAAAGGGAACTGACTGTATGATAGAACATATTTTCCAATGATACCGTGGACAAGGATTTGATCTCCAAAATATATAAAGAACTCACACAATTCCACACCAGGAAGGCAAACAATCCAATTAAAAAATGGGCCAAGGATCTGAACAGACACTTCTCCAGGGAGGACATACAGAGGGCCCATAGACATATGAAAACATATTCAACATCGCTAGCCATCAAAGAGATGCAAACTAAAACCATAATGAGATATCATCTCACATCTCTCAGAATAGCTATCTTTAATATATCAATAAACAATAAAGTGCTACAGGATGTGGAGAAAGGGAACCCTACTACACTGTAGGTGGGAATGCAGACTGGTGCAGCCACTGTAGAAAGCATTGTGGAGTTTCCTCAAAAAATAAAAAATGGAACTGCCTTTTGATCCAGTGATTCCACTGCTGGGAATATACCCTAAGCATTCTGAAAGAGCAATTCAAAAGAATTTATTCACCCCGAGTTCATAGCAGGACTATTTATAATAGCCAAGATTTGGAAACAGCCTAAGTGCCCATCAGCAGATGAGAGGATAAAAAACAAGAAAATAGTACATTTACACAATGGAATACTATGCAGCAGAAAAAAAGAAGGAATTCCTGCCTTTTGCAACAGCATGGATAGAACTGGAAATTATTAAGCTTAGTGAAATAAGTCAGTCAGTGAAAGGCAAATATCATATGATCTCACTTACAAGAGGAATCTAATGAACAAAATACAGTGGTAACTTCATATTCATTATTAATTTGTTCTGGAACTCATGACGAGTGCCAAAACTGAGAAATACCAAATGTGACAAGTGATGAAACATTTTCTCTTGCCAGGTGGTGTTGTGACTCGTTCAAGTTCTAGCAAATGCAAGTCCTGAGCAAGCGCTGAGTACTGAAAGATGTTTTTCTCATCAAAATGCAATGAGTATAGGGTTTAACGAGTTCTGACACTGACAAATACTGAGGTATGACTGTAAACTAATGAGCCTAACAGAACCAGAGGCATGGAATTATGGAAGAGACTGACAGCTTTAAGACAAAAGGCAGGAGGTGGGGACTGATTGAAAGAAAGTGAAGGGATTAGTCAAAGAACATACGCGAAGGACCCATGGACATGGACGACATTGTGGGATTGACTATGGAAGTGGGAGGTGAGCTGGGTAGAGAGGGCTGAAGGGGGAAAAATGGAACAGCTGTAGTAGCATAAAGAATAAAACATTAAAAGAACGACAGTAAGGAAAGAACATAGAAAGCCATATTAGCAGTGCTCATGGAGAACAAATTTATCAGGTTATCCATCAATTCAGAGTATCAGAGACAGATCTGAGTTCCATATTCACTCTCTTTTGGCCATGCCATGCATCATGTAGTTCAAAAAGCAATGGTGTTCTGGGGTTAGAATTGCAAGTTCTTGAGCATTATTTGCCCAACAGCATCCTAAAGATCATTTGGTATCTACCCTAGACCATCCAAATAAAGACTCTAAACTGTTTCTATCCATACAAGATTTGTTTGCATTCTAATTTATAATAAGCATTAGCATACATAACTAAAGAACATTTATGAAAGCAGTTCCTGAAAGGAACTGAAGAAGAATAGAACCCATTTTCGAGTCGATTGGAAAGGATTCAAGTTAAAAATGCACAATATCTCAGACTTACAATAGAAAGAAAGAAATATATCTAAGTGATGGACTAGGGCATAGGTAATTTGAAAGCCTGGGGACAAGATCAGGATCTCTTTATTCCCCCAATTGTACTTTACAGAGTTATTTCAAGTTTTTCTGTCTTATAAGATTATCTCATATGTCTAAAGTTAAGATGTCTTTTTTCCTTATCTTGAAAGAAAGATTTACCTTTATATTCCCCAGGATTTACTGAATGAGTTTTCACTTTGTTGATGAAAGCTGTACATCCAATAATCTAGCAGAGGAGTGAGAATCTTGAAGCAAAATTGGAATGGGATAATTATATCTATCCAATTTAGAATACTACACAGTACTTACATAGTGAAAGTGAATTGGAAAACTTATTAAAAATAACATTTTTCCCAATCAGTTTCCATTTTAAGTTATTTTATTTGAATTTTCAGGGCATGTGTGTTAGAGGGTGCTAAAAGAACAAAGTGAGTGTAAGAATGTTGCAATAATAAAAAAAATGAAGTACATTGTCTAAATACATGTTTTTTATCTCCTGACAAAGATATCACAAATTATATCATCCTTTCTCTTAAAGAGACACATATATAACCATAATGCCAGATAGAAGTTCCCTAAACTCTAGTTTAAAAAGATGAAATAGGATTTAATTCTGTCTGGTAGGCAGCGTGACAGAAAGTGCTTTGCAGAAGAAGTTAAATTTGAACTGGACCTTTGGAGACAGTCAGAACTTGGACTTGTATCTAATGATGATGAACTAGGCAATTTAAACTAAACCTTTGCTTAAGAATAACTTGAAAAGTCATTGAAAAATATTTTTAAAATTCCTTAAATATTGCATTGTGTACCCACCACCCAAAGTCTAATCTTCTTCCGTCACCCTATACAGGATCCAACACAAATAACACCCCTTTTTATTACAAAATCATAAGCACGTAATTCTGTAACAACAATATCACACTCATGCACACCATATGACATTTCAGGTAAAATGTTCAAATTAAAACTATAAATTATTACACCCAATTATTACCTTACCAACCACACTCAAGCAGGCCTTTCTTCTGCCTGAACCTGTATTTTCCCCTCATTACCTGTTACTCTCCGCACCCCATTTCCCTCTGGTAACCGCCATACTGTTGTTTGTGTCCCTTACCATTTGTTTGTTTGTTCGTTTGTAGCTTTCAGCTTTCTATCCCATATGAGTGAAAGATGATGTATCATAGAAGTGGAAACTTGAAACCTATTATTAACCAATGTCGCCCTAATAAATTTAATTTAAAAATTCATTAATAAATACAATACTTTGAACAAAATATCTTAAATAAATCAAAGTTTTAAACAACTATGAAGACTTATCAAGTAGGATTCAGGGGAAAATAAAGGTCCAGGTAAGTGGCCATGACATTTTGGGTTTCCTTTCTCCTTGGAATAGTTGTCAATTCCAGAACGCATGACCGAGGGAATGAAGGATTGAGCATCACTTTTGCAATGCTCAGGCTCTGGGCCAAGAGGCAGAAAAACTCCTTATCTTAGGATAAGAGACTCAATGGGCTGCACCCTAGGAGTAAAGGCAAAAGAGTACGCTGCTTCCGAACTTGTGTAAAGATGATCTCAGAGTGCTCATGCCCATTAATTAGTGCTTGGCAGGTGCAAAGATACATCCCCTCTGGAGAAAGATAACACCATCCTAGTTCTAAAATAATTTCTACAAACAATTTGTAAATAAAATATTCAGTTCAAAATAAAAATAATCAGGTATCCAAGAAGACAAAGCAGCATACATCTAAAAAACAATATACAACAGATGAAATAGCTTACAGAGTTATTAGACACAGACTTTGAAATAAAAATAACAATGCTTACTAAGTTAAAGGAGGTAAAGATTCAAAAATATAGTGGAAAATCAAATGAAAATTCTTAAATATAAAGTTTTAATTACCCAAATTTGGAACTCTATGGATAAATTTAATAACAAATTAGACATAGCTGAAAAGAAGAATTGGTAAGCTGAAAAATAGGTCAAAAGAAAATATATATACAAAAGCAATGAGACCCCAAAGTATAAGGTGAAACAAAAGTATTTGGAAAATACAAAGTATAAGGTGATACAGAGGAAAGTATTATGAACATTATTTGGAGTCCAAGAAGAGAAGACAGAAAGAGAATTCATCAGCTGCAATTTTTTTGAACAAGTAATGGCCAAAAATTTTGTAAAACTAATAACAGATATCAAGGCATAAATGCAAGAAACTATATAAATCTGAGGTTGGGGAAATATTCACAATCAGGCTTATGTAATAAAATTTCTGGAAATGAAAAAATGAAAAAAAAAATTGAAAGCAACCAGAGAAAGAGAAAGATTGTTTTCAAATACACAATTCTTACATGGCAGCTGACTTCGCAGAAAAAACAGAAACCAAATGAATATTGAATGATGCTTTTATAATACTGAAAGAAAATAATTTCCTATACAGGTCGATATATCTCTTGCATATCAATGTTTCCCTACTTCTCTTTCTCCCTTCCTTCCCTTGTCTCTAAAAATAAATAAAATCTTTTAAAAAATAAATGAATAATGCCTGCATAAATAATAAAATTGTAATGATTATATCTTATATTTGATAATATATGCTATAATTATATCACACATATAATTATATATTATATAATTAGTATATAGTTATATCTTATACAATTAACACACAATTAATATTTTATAATCAACATATAATTGTATTATATATTATGCACTTATGCATTGAAAGTATACAAAAACGATAGCATTTCACTCTGAAAAATGATTAATGGAGTAAAAAGTGTTTGCATTGCCCAGAGAATCAAATGACTACCTATTAGATATGAGTAAGTTAAAAATACAACAAAATATAATTGGATGAATGCTCCAATAAAATAATCAATGAGATTATACCAAATTTTTTTCAAAGTTAAATTATATGCTGTTTAAAAAAGATATATCTAATTCAAAAGGATATAAACAGTTGTCAAAGACAAGAGTGGGAAAAGGAAGCCTAAGAATTCATCAGATAAACAAAGATGGCGGGACTGTTTGCAGCATTATCCAAAGACTGAATTCGCGTAGGAGCAAGGGTAAGGGAAGAACCCTTTACTGGCAACATTATCATTAGTGTGTGTGTGTGTGCGTGCGCGTGTGTGCGCGCGCTACAGAATGGAAGAGGACTAAGAACATGAATATATTATGACCAAAAAGGAGGAACACTTCCTATAGTGAAATTTGAATTTCAAGTGTCTCAACTGATAAAATGATAACAAATTCCACAGGGCCCGTCCAGATCTGCAGATCAGTGATCCTGACGTCTTTCACAGTCTGTGAGCTGGGGAAACACACACATAGCCCAATCACCACGTTCTCCCGAAAATAAGCAAAATGAAAGATTGACTATGGTAGTCAGTATGACTATTGTAATTATACTTCATTTAGTCAAATTTCATTTTACTGAGTGCAAATAATATCTTAAATAGTAACCCAGGAAAGTGAGTAGTTTATATTAAATTAGGTAGACACACAAAAGTTGTCATGAGCAACAATTAATGGACTTTAGCCTTTCTTTATGTAACAGAGTTACCTTTAAAGAAACCTTATTGCCTAATCCTCTGCCCACAGTTCTAACTAATATAAAATGTTTAGTCTAACATATGAAGCCGTTTTATGAAATGTTTTTAAACCACAAAAACTATAATAGCATACTATAGTCCTTTACTTTTTGCATATTTTTTTAAAAAAATTTATTCTCCTTGGTCAAACTTTTAATTTAATCAGTAATGTATGTTCTTCTTATTGGTTAAGTTCATAACCATAAAGCATTTTAACTCCTGGAGTGAATAATATTAGTTGGTGCAGTACATTTACTTAATGAGACAATGATACAGTTAATTATCTGTAGAAATTCAGAACCAATATAGCAAGACCCTCCATTTATAAAGAAAGTTACTACATACATATTTATAGCAGTCTCTGCAGTGTGACTAGGATTGAAAATTCATTGTACTAGTGAAGAAAAATAATTTAAAGGCTTCAGCTTTGTAGGATTTATTTTTGTGATCAATTGTTGATGAGTTTTTAATCCAGGAATTTTTGGTAGTAGGAAGTAGTTAAGAACAGAAGGTAAACTGAGGAGATGAGAGTTAATTTTTTTCCCCGGGAGAGGCTGGCAATTCTGAACAGGGGGTAAAATTTAGAAACATTTAATATAGAATTTAAAAATGATAATGAAAGTGAGGAACTCACTTTAAATGAAAGATAATTTGCTTCAGTTAAATGTATTTAGAAGGTTAGCATAAATTTAAGCCATACTCAGTGTATTTTGGAGAAAATATATGATAAAGATATTTTGTCAGTGTGTAGGAGCAAAGTAATAAACTGAGAAAGTTGTCTTGCTTCCAAGATATTACTATTATAATCCATATAGGTGAGTTATTGTGACAGCAATTAGAAATTGCTCAGGGACCTAAAGATCTTAGAAATCTTCAGAAATTACCTGGAGGAGCAAGGAGAGCTCTAGAGAGAGCTGATAAGCTTCCTGTACTGTGTCAAACCAAAATCTACAAACATATGGCCTCTTAGTTTCAAAGCCTTGAGTAACGAAGTGGAAGCCTGAGAAAAGCCCTTTTACATTCCACCATGATGGAAATTTACAGAGCAAAGGGGAAATGAAACCACTTTGCTGGACAACACTCCCAGCTCCTCTGCGGATGCTCCTGATCAGGGGTGGTTGGAGAAAGGACCACCTCCTCAAAACACTTTTGACTTTTGAAGTGGAGAACTTATTTGTGAAAGGAAAAGAGGCTCATTATTTAGCAAAGTTCAGCTATGAACTCATCAGTGATTTGAAGGAAGAAGCCCATATCTTTGTACTAATACCATTTGAACCTCAAGGTTTTTGTTTTGTTTTGTTTTATACTTAATGATGATATTCAGGATTTAAATGATGAAAGGTTATTGACTTATATGAGTATAAAATTAAGGGCAAAGTAAATGGAAAAATATATCTTTTCAGGCTCAAGGCTTAACAAATTTTCTCTTTCCTTTAATCTGGGACACTCATGATCTAAAATTCTATTTGCTCATGAGGTGTTTCACATTAGTGATAGTCCCTGCCTGTCATAGCTTTTATCCTTGCAAACATTGCTAACTTGTAAGAGGTTGATGCTTTTGTTTGCAATGTTAGTCACTTTAGCAAATATAAATAGGTGACTCAGCCTCTTAACAAAGCACATTTGAGAGTCCTGTGGAACAAAATCCTGTCTTTAAGTCATCTCTTACCTCAGCACCCATTGTGGAGGAGGTGAGGAAGAGAAGGAGGTCAACACACATCCCAGTCAATCCCATGTGACTGCCCAACAAAGAAATGTAAATGGCTTGGTATAATATGTTTGACTGTATCCATGGAAATGTGGGCTGTCATTCCCAGGTTTTACGCAGGCTATAGCAGGTGACAAGTTTGTGCATTTTTTTTTTGGGGGGGGAGGATAGAGATAGAGGTAAGGAAGTATAACTCAGTATCAGTCATAACAAAAATCTAATAGTTAAGAAAGATTCTAGTCCTTGAAAACCAGGAAGCAACACAGAAATCCTAGTTGTGAGTCAAGTCAGGAAAAGGGCAGGTTACTCTGTTACCTCACTAGAGAAATGGCATAGCTCAGAGATCTAATAGCTCTTGCTGAGTATCTGATCACACAGACTCATGAACTCACATACCCATGCCACAGTAATCATCATCGTTGTCATCATCATCATCATCACCATTTTACAATCAAAAAGTGCTATTAATTCTGCAAAGCAATTTCACATTGATGATGCCTTTGATTCTCATAGATAAGCAGGTATTACTGTGGTTCATTTTATAGATGAGGAAATCAAGGCACAGAGCCATTAAATAATTTGTGTAAAGTCACATTGCCAATTAATATCAGACTGAAGACTCTTCACTATCAGCTTTGAGCTCTTATTAGTGAAATTTTTAAAATAAGAAATCAACATCCTAATTTGTACCCTATGCAAAGATATTGAAAAATATTATTAATGACTTCAGTAGAGAGAGTGCAATAAGAGCTGGATAATACAAATGCTTAAGAGTAAGTTTATCTTATCTGATTACGATTTTTTATAAGGACTTTTTAAAACAATATATTCATTTGTCTCAAAATGTATGATGGAAGTCCTCAGTGTAGTAACATAAGTTTTCAGAATTGCAGAATATGTGGTGAACTCAATCAGAGTAAAAAGATATAATCCATCAAAATTAAATGACAGCTATTTTACTGTTTCATTTTTACTTTAAAAAAACAGCTTTAAATGGGCAACCAAAGTTCTTATTAAAGTATTTTCTGTTCTAGATGAGAAATTTGGTCAGGAAGACACAGTCCAGCTTAATTTGTGTGGTCCAATGCCATGCTAAGTAATTCCCAACAAATGTGTTTTGATTATTAAGGGCTGGCCCATTTGCTAAATAATTTAAAATATTTGCTTTAGAGTACTAATTCTATCAATTATGTGATTCAAGAAAATGACTTAACTTCAGTGCATCCCAGTTTTTTTGTATGAATCAAATGCTGACTCAGATGATTTCAAAATTTTAATTTTGCACCAAGCTTGACAAAGAACAGAATTCTCCAGTTTTCCTGTAAAACATTGATTCATTGTCTGTATCTCTTCAAGGTGAGGCGAGGTGGGCATGGGGTAAAATTGTCACAATAGTACTCACTAAATAATTTATCCTTCTCTACTGTCATATTTCAGAATAACTTTACAAATATCCTTCTTAATTTTATCTGAGCCTAAGCTAATTTGCTGTTGTCTCTTGTTTCCTAAATGCACAATTACAATGACTTTGCTGATGTCAAGACAAGGCAAAAGTAGACGCTGGCAATTGGATCGAGACAAGGCAAAAGTAGACGCTGCCAAGGAAACTTCACAGATAGACCACAGACTTCTAGGCCTAACCATTCTGCTTTATGTTTTGGAATGAGAGGAGAGAGGGAGAGAAAGAGAAAGAGAAAGAGAGGAAAGAGAGTTTTTCCAAACATGTGATGCTTAATGAGACTTTTCTATTTTCCCTCACATCACATTAATTGCTTTTAATTTTTTGAGCTCTCTTGGCATTCGTGTTATATGGAAAACTGAAGGAGCAGAGGGAAGCATTTATTTTCAGAGGAGGTCAGAGAGCATAATCAGGGGACAGAACTAGTAACTAATCAAGCATGCGGTACACACATTCATTAAGGTCCATGTGTTGCAAAACCACAATATTTTAATTTTCCGGTTCCTGCTGCTTAGACTGAAGAGGTCCTGTTAAGTTTCATTTCAGTTACATTTTGCGAAGGATAAAAGTGTTACATTTTCAGTCTTATTAGAGGTGCAATGTTTTATTCTAAGGTTCATCTTCACTTACATGAAAGGAAAGAGCTCCCCGTGATGGTTAAATAATAAAGAAGGCTGATTGCTTACAGAGTCAAGTAACAAGACTCGATTGTGTGCCATGATCCAATCTCTCCTTGAATCTTGAAATTCTTATCCAACTTAATGATGGCATCTGCTGGGAGGAGAAAAATTTCCATGGCACATCTTTGTAACAACCCCAAATCTCATGGAAAGACGCCAGGGGAAAAATTTAAATGAGCATAATCCTCTAGGAAAGACACGCTTAAAATTTTTCTCTTAATGGGAACTGTGTTTGCTGACAGCGAGCAGCCTACCCAGATAACACCACCAACATCTGCCGCTGTGGTGAGAACTGACCTCTTAATCATGAGCTGCTCACATCAAAATGACGACAAGGCATTGGAACAACATGAGCTTTTCTCAAGAAGCCTGTTTCAAAAATATTATACAGACTGAAGGCCAAAATAATATTTTATCTTTGGGTTTTAAATGAAGTTTGCTCAGACAAGGTAAAGAAAACACATAGAAGAGGGAAGAACAATGGATCCGTCAAGCAAGGCGAAGGCGATCTGATTTGTTTGGCGTCTGCGCTGGAAGAGCAATGCTCCGGCGTAGCTTTATTTCAGCTTAGAGTTGTCAATTTGAGGGAATCATCTCTGTTTTCTCTTGAGTAAGTTCAGCTGTTGGTTTTGATCGCAGGATGGTAGGTACCAGCTTCCTGACTGAACTGTCTGTGGGGAGAAGAAGGGTATTGGGGCAGGCAACCGTCATGCTTTACAGGGTAAAGGCCCTTCCTTATTTTTAAATCTGTTTCTCGGACCATGGATGTACGAGAAGATGACTTACATGTCATATAGTTGGGGAATCTCATTGCTGTTCTATTTGCTGTGATACACAGCCTCTCACTTTGTTCTCAGTCTGTTGTCCCTTAAGGCAAAGCGGTGAAGTAAAAATACCTTTCCGCTGATAGTCCTGGCTAACTGGGGAACTGTATCTCCTGGCCTAGTAGTTCAGGAAACAAACAAACAAAAAATCCAAAAGAAGATAAAACTTAACTAGCATCCTCCACAGACTTGAGTCTTTTCAAGACTGTAAAGAGGCAATTCCTTACGTGATGAGGCTTCTAGATCCCTCTCTGTCCTGGCTGCCTTCCTAGGGACACACCTAGGGTATCTAGATTTATTTTAAAGCATGTTTCATGCATAGCAGAACAGACAGAGCTGATAGAACTAAAGAGTCTCAGAACTGAAAGAAGTTAAGAAAATTTCCATTTTTAAGAAATTTTTGAAATTGAATACTGAGTAGATCAAAAAAGAACATTTAAAAATATGTGTCATTTATGGAGAAAATGTTGTCAAAGTGTCCATGTACATGCACACAGTTTACTAATTAGAGCATCTACAGTAGCCGTGAGGTCCGCTGGGGCTCTTTCCCAACTCCATCACTTTCCCTCCTCCCTCTGTAAAAACTGCTGCGCTAACTCTCCCTCACTTCTCTCTCCAAGATGTGATTATGTTCTTTACCACAGGCTCTCACTCATGGTGTTTTTGCTTCTACCCAGGGCCATGAGAGGTAATTTTCCTTGCCGTCCCCATTGGGTGGAGTGCCAGTGGTCATATTGTTTGTTTACAGTTTTGCTGAGGGCTTTGTACTTTGGGGAATTCAAATTTAAGTGTGTGTGTGTGTCTTCTACTTGACTTCCCACCTTGGTGCCCTTCCTTTATCTACTTTATCCCCATGCCTTGAAAATTGGGAAAAAGTTCATTGGAGTTCAGCAAATGCCCTCATTTTAGCCGGCAAGTGGGCTTCTCTGGGATTTGCTCATCTCTCTGGGTTTGTCTTTGCTCTTAGGTTTTGACCTCTGTGTAGCTCTTTTTTTTTTTTTTTCCTTTTGGATCAGTGATGCATTTACAAAAATAAGTTTTCTATGTCTTTTCCAACATAAGTCAGTTTCAGCAACAGCATTGATTAGAAAATGAAAGTATGCTCTCTGCTTTTCAGTTTGAAGGTAATTCTTCTTCATGGAGAAGGCAGAATCAAAACAGGAGCTGTATAATTGATTCTATTATTCTCTCATATCTTCTGCTTTCAACATAGTTGTTGCCTTAAGATTTTCTCCCCAAGTCTTTATCTATCTGCTTATTCTACTCTTGACTTACCTCACTTAGTTCTCACTTTTTCTATTTGTATGTGTTATTTTTAATATGATCTTACATTCCTTTCATCTTTTGGAAACTTCTGCACCTCCAAACTCTTTAGAAATGGGATCATAATTATCTTTACAAAGATACAACAGAATCTTAGAATCAGAAAGTTGGAAATTTCTTTCTAAGAAGTTGCAGAAAGTTAGTTTCTTCTGTTTTATGGACTCTCCTTGCTTCCTGACTGTCCTTTCTGAGAATATCTTGGCCCCATATATTGTGGCACTCATAAAGCTGTGAAGCCTTCTCTGGCACGTTGTGTGGCTGCATAGAACAAAAGCTCTTTCTTCTGAACCCAGTGCTGGTTCACTGTCTTGGGGAGTACTTCTTAATGGCAATGGGATATCATCAGGTTTAATAGGATATTAGGCAGTATGAGAAGTCAAACTCATTAAGCTTATGATTAATCTACAGTCTGATTTTGTTTGAAACATTTAGAACTGTGATTGATCTACTTAAGGTTCTTTCCTATAAATATAAGGGGCTGCTGGTGATTCTTAATTCTTAGTATCCTACAAGCACAGATGGGATCAGTGTGCACAGTAAGTGACTGAATACCGATTTGATATGAAGGGAATTATTTTTTGTATATTTCACCTAATTCAGATTCTGAATAACATTGGAACTGTTATGAGACATGGGAGAAAACGAAATAGCAACAACCTAGTATTCATTATAGAGTAATCTTTTATAATCACCTTAAATCTGCAGAGTGTTGCTTCTGAATGAAAATTCACTTTGACTATAATTGATCTGGAACTTGGAATATACTATTTAGACTGATCCGTCATTTTAGCAAATATCACTGGTCCAAAATACAATGGCATTTTTTTTTGCAGAAATAAAAAAATTTCTAAAATTCAAATCATATCTTAAAGGACCTTATATAGTCAAACAAAAACGAAGCTGGAGTTCTCACATTTTTTAAATCAAAACCCGTTACACAGCCCCATTAAACAGGGTGGTAGTGGCATAAAGAGACATATAGACCAACGGAAGAGAATAGAGTGCCCAGAAGTAAATCCTCACATAGGTGGTTAAGTGTCCTTTGACAAGAGGGCCCAGATCACACAGTGGGGAATAAAGAATAGTCTTTAACATAAAGTGCTGGGAAAACAGGATATACACAAACAAATGAATGAAATTGGACTCTTACCTGATACTACACACAAAAATTAACTCAAAATGGATTAAAAACCTAATAGAAGGATCTGAAACTATAAAACTCCTAGAGAAAAACATAGAGGTAAATCTTCATGACACTGAATTCAGCAATAATTTCTTGGATATGGCACCATAATACAGTAGTTCTCCTTATCCACAAGGCCTACATTCCAAGGCCCGCTGAGGATGGCTGAAACCATGGGTGGCACTAAACCCTATGTGCCTGTGGGCACCAACTTTTTGGCACCAGGGACAGGTTTCGTGGAAGACAATTTTTGCATGGACTGGGGTAGAAGGATTGATGGTTCAAGTGCATTACATTCAAGCTTACATCCTGCTGTGCTACCCAGTTCCTGACAGGCCCGGACTGGTAGTGCTCTGCAGCCCAGAGGCTGTGGACTCCTGCCACTAAGCCTTTTCCTATACGTTTATATCTCTTCACCTTTAAGAAGCACTTTACAGCTCCTCATTGTGGCATATCCAAATTGCCAACATCCTTATTCTTGAACTTTGAAGCCATCATTAGATAAAATAAGGGTTACTTGACCACAAGCACTGTGATATCATGACGGTCGATTTGACAATCAAGAGGACTACTAAGTTACTGACGATGGGTAGCACACGGAGCATGGGTAGGCTGGACAAGGGATGGTTCACATCCTGGTGAGAAAGGGCTGGATGGTGAGCAATTTCAGTGCACTACTTGGAATGGTGTGCAATTTAAAACTCATGAACTGTTTATTTCTGTGATTTTTCCTTTAAATATTTTGGACCATGGTTGACCACAGGTAACTGAAACTGCAGAAAATGAAACTATGGATAAGGTGGGGCAGGGCTCCTTCAGACAAATTGGACTACATCAAGCATAATCTTCTGTGAATAAAAAGAAACAATCAACAAAGTAAAAAGACAACCTATGGAATGAGAGAAAAATATTTGGAAACCATGTAACCGATATGAGGTTAATATGCAGAATATATAAAGAACTCCTACAACTCAAGAACAACAATGACAAATAACCTGATTTAAAAATGGAGAAGGACCTTGAACAGACAGTTATTTAAGGAAGTTATATGGTGACAAATAAGCACATAAAAAGTTGCAAAACACTGCTAAACATTAAAATCACAATGAGATACCATTCACCTTGAACCCATTAGGATGATTACTACAAAAAGAAGAAAAATAAAAATAGTTGTTACAATGTGGAGAAATTAGAACCCTTGGTCACTGTCATTAAGGATGTAAAATGGTACAACTATGAAAACCAAAGTTCCTCAAACAAAATTAAAAATAGAATTACTCTATGATCCAGCAATCTCACTTCTGGGTATATATATATCAAAAGAACTGAAAATACCATGTGCACTGCAGCATTATTCACATTAGCCAAGAGACCGAAGCAACCCTAATAGCCACAGTCAGATGAATGAATAAAGAAAATGTGGCATATACATACAATAGAGTATTGTTTGTTTATTTATCTTTTAATACCCTTATCCAAAGACATTTATTTGTTCACTGCTTTTAGAGAGGGAGCGGGGAGAGAAACATCGATTCTAGAGAGAAGCATTGATTGGCTGCCTCCTGTCTGAGGGCTGTACGCGCCCAGACTGGGGATGGAACCTGACAACTAGGTATGTGCCCTGACCAGGAATTGAACCCACAACCTTTTGGTTATGGGATAATGTTCAAACCAACTGAGCCCCTCTGGCCAGGGCAAATATCGTTTATTTTTTAAAAAATGAAATCCTGTTACTAGCTACAACATGGATAACTTTGAGGACATTATGCCTAGTGAAGTAAATCAGTCACTATTCCATGTATAGGATGTATTTAAAGTGCTCAAACTCTTAGAAACAGAGAGTACAATGGTTGTTGCCAGAGTCTGGTGGGAGGGGGCAAAGTGAGTTTTCCAATGGGTATAGAGTTTCAGTGTTTCAAGAAAAGTTCTCTATCTGTTACACGGCAATGTACATAGAGTTAACGCTGCAGTACTGTGCACTTAAAAATAGGTGAGATGGTCCACTTTATGTTGTTTGTTTTTTCTTACCACAATAAAAATGATGACACTAAAAGTATTATATTTAGAAAAACAAGAGGTGAGCACATTTATTACAGCGTCTGCGGTAGAGTAAGGGTTAGAGCACACTGGGTTGAAATCTGGATCTATATGAAGGAATGACGAACACTGTACAAGGAAATAAACAGGCAAATGTAAAATCTATAAAAATTATTTTTTATAATTTTAAAATATGTTCCAGATCATTGATGGCTTAATATATCATGAGTCGAATTTCCCCGAAGAATGTAAGATTGTTTTCATATTCATAAAATAAATTAATATAACTCATTATATTAAAGGAAAAAGGACTTAAAAGATATGCTTATTCCAATAGATGAAGGAAAAGTACTTGAAAAAACTTAACATCTATTAATGATTAAAAAGTCTCAGCCAACAAGAATTAGAGAACTTCCTCACCTTTATAAGGAGAATCTATAAAAAAAATTACAACTAACACCACACTTAAGGGTGGGATATTGAACACTTTCTCCCTAAGATTGGGAACAAGGCAAGGAGGCTCATTTTTCCCTGTAATCATGTATACTGAATATCATCCTAAGAGATCTACAGAGTCCTACTGAAACTAGTAATGAATTGTGGAAACTTTCAGCCACTATGACAATATATAAACATTAATTATATACTATCAACAATTAAAACATGAAATAAAAAATACCATTTACAGTTCAAAAAATTTCACCAAATTTCAAAAAATGTAATTCATCATTATACTGAAAAGTATAAACCATTGCTGAGACAAATTAAAGTCTCAGTGAATAGAATGATACGTCTTGTTAATTGATTGGAAAACTCAGTATTTTTAAAATGCCAATCTGCCCAAATTCATCTATAGATTCAGTTCAACCTCAATAAAAATTTTAGTATTCCTTTAAATATATATGTATTGGCATGTATTTAGAATCAGGATATGTATATCCTGATTCTAAAATCTATGTTAAAAAGTCACAGGGTGTTGAGAGCCCAGCAAATTTTGAGAAGAACATATCTGAATTTCACGACTTACTATAGAGCTACGATATCAACGTTGGTATAGGGTTGGTATAATTAGAAAATGAAAAGACAGTCCCCACACAGGCATAAAATATCCACTATGTATATACACTGATGTAGGAGGCCTATCCAGATAAAGGCAGTACACATGCAACTCAATAGCAAGAGAAAAGTCAGTCAATTAAAAAATGAGAAAAAGTTGAACAACCATTTCACAAAAAAAGACATTTGGTTGGTCAATAAACACATTAAAATATGCTGAGCATCATTAATTAACAGGACAATGCAAAATGACATCACAATGAGATATCACTACATACCCCAAATTAGAAATACTGACAACACCAAGAGTTGGTTAGTATGTGTAATAACTGGCACTCTCAGGTGCTGCTGGTGGAAGTGTCCAGTGGTGCAATAACTTTGTTAGGCAGTTTGGACATTTTTTTTATAAAGCTGAACATACCTTTAACGTAACACTCAGCTATTCCATTCCCCACATATTTACCCAAAATAAATAAAAATATATGTCAACACAAAGACTTTTACAGAAATCTCTCTAAGACATTTCTCTATTATAGCTGAAAATGCCAAGCAATCCAATTATTCTTCAAGTGAACAGATAAACAAATCATGATATAATAGCGAAATACTATCTGCAATAAAAAGAAATGAACTGCTGACACATACAACAATAGGGACCTCAAAAATGTTAAGTTAAAAAGAATAAGTACTACATGTATCCATTTAAATGTGCATATAGAAAAGATGTATTTGATTTATCATGTAGCAGAAAACATATTAGTAATTGCTTGAGGCCAGGATGGGGGCTGATGGCAGGATGAGGAAGTGATTAACTGAGAATGGGCGTAAGGACTTTTCGGAGCAATGGAAATGAATCTTGAACATGGCCGTGGTTGTAAGATTTACAGCTGGCAAAACTGAACAAACTATACACTTAAAATTGGAGCGTTTGATGCAAATTGAAACTGCAATGGCATACCATCTCACACTTCTTGGAATGACTATTATCAGCAAGACCAATAATCACACATGTTGGTGAGGTTGTGGAGAAAAGGGAACCCTCATTCAATGCCGGTCAGAATGTAGATTGGTACAGCCACTATGGAAAACAGTCTGGCAGTTTCTCAGAAAATTAAGAATAGAGTTAACATATGACCCAGCAATCCCTTTCCTGGATATGTACCTACCTGAAACACTTGAAAAAATATTCACAAAGATTTATGCACCTCTATGTTCCTTTTAGCCATGAATGTAGCCATTCACTGTGGCCAAGACATGGAGACAACCAAAGTCTCCTTTGATAGAGGACTGGATAAAGAAGTGTGGAACATATCTATTTGTACAACAGAATCCTACCCAGACATAAGAAAAGACAGAATACTGCCATTTGTGACAACATGGATGGACCTTGAAAATATTATGCCAAGTAAAATAGGCCAGTCAGAAAAAGCTAAGAGCCATATGATTTTACTCTACGTGGGATATAAAACAAACTCATGGGCGTAAACAACAGTGTGAGGGTTACCAGGCAGAAGAGGGTGGTGGGGTGGTTGGGGGAGGAGAGCACCTAACACACGGTGACAGAAGATGGGTTGACTTTGGGTGGTGGGCACACAGTGCAATGTACAGGCCTTGCATCGTAGAAACGTACACTTGAAATCTATATGATTCTATTTAACCAACGTCACCCCAATAAATTTAGAAAAAACAAGGAAAATAAGGAAAATAGTAGATATGTTACCCCCAGAATTCTCGCAAATTTACTAATAAAGAAGCAGAACTTGTGATTATACAACACGAAAAGAAGAAAGAAAAAAAGTAAATGGTCTCCTTTACCTTTCTCTCTCTCTCTGATGTTATTTATTTATTTATTTATTTATTTATTTATTTATGGTATGTAGGTGTGAGCTGAGCTGATAAAATGCCTCTAGGACTGTGCAGGAATCCTCAGGGAAAGCATGCATCCCAAGCTATGCAATCCTGAACGAGGTAGAGTATGGGTGGTGTATTTTTTCCTCATATTTCAGAAGTAATTTGGGGCAAAGTATAAATGTTTTAATAATTCCTGAGATATCAGAGTAGAAGATCAAAGATAGATCAAGAAATAATTCTGAGGTATCACAGTAAAATTATATAAATTTAATGTAAAATTCTCTTGAATAGCAAGTACTATTCTTCCAGCTCAGGGTGCTGGTGAAATCTTTAGGAAGGGAGTTATGGCATCAGATAAGACAAATCTTCATTCCCATGGCAGTGGTGGCTTTTGAAAAATCCTGGGCTCTGGAGTAACTTAAACTATGTCAGGCCCCATGAGGCAGGATCTCAGAAGAATATACTGGCTGCATGATACCCCAGTTTCCATGGGAATCAAGGAATGAATGCTCTGGCCCATACAGGATTCAGAAAGAGAACGTGCACAAGGAGTTTTCTAAGAGAAGTTTCCCAGTTTTCTCTCTAACAGCTGGACCCTCCATCACCATGATAATTCACAAAACGAAAGGGACAGGAGGAAGGGTTTCCAAACCAGGGACCTTGTCCACGCAGCTTTGATATTTGTTATTGCAAATGGTTCATGGCAGATTTCTCAGCAACCTGTGCTGTGCACTGTGAACTCTGAAATTCCTAGATAATACATGTCAGAGTATATAGAGACACTGATACACTTTTGCTTCAACACCTAATTCCCTGGGTTACACCTTAACATATTCAACAGACAAAATTCCTGCTCACTAGGACTGTAAATAATCTCGAGGTCTAGAAATATCTTTAATTAACAGATTTATTCTAATATGATTAACTGGACATCAAAAGAACAAAGGCAGACTTTCTGCAGCAAAGTGTGGAGCAAGGTGGACAGTGGAGAAAGAAAACACGTGAAAGTTGTGTGAGTTACGAAACCTTCATGTAATTAATATCAGACTGTTCTATGATTAACAATGTAATTTTTTTACCCACCAATAATGAAGGTTAGTGAGTTGAATTTTCATAATCATCAAATATTTTTTAAATTTCCAGCCTGGAAAAACATTCACTGGCAATGATTCTGTAAACCAGTTTCCTAGCAATATTGCCAGCTTTTGGCATACATGAGTAGGCTTAGAGTTTCATGAGTTGTGTGACTCTTAAAAATTATTAAATTGTTCATGTAATTTCTAAAAAAGATTGAAGCATTTTATAGTATGTAGCATGTTACACTTCAATAAAGCTGACTTTTTTTTAAAAAAAAGATAATCTTTTTTCCTTTAGTTATTTGTTCTTGCTATTTTGTCATATAGAAATTTAAATTTTTACAAAGTCAAAATCTATCACTCTCTTCACAGGTTTTTTTTTTTAAGTTTTATGTCATGTCTGGAAGAGCTTTTCTTGAATATTTCATAGAGAGGCCATCTGACAGAGTGTTTCATAGTGGGAATTCAGGCACCAGATAGCCGTCAGGAGACTATTTACACATCAGCAAATCAATCTTTATTTTGTAATTTCCTCATTTTAAAATCTGTGGATAATTAAAAAGTTTCTACCTTAAATGGCAGACAGTGACATACTGTTGATAAATTAGTTAGAATGCATCAGAAGGCTTAACACTAGCTGTTTTCTAATCACATTTTCATAGCATATTTATTATTTGAACTATTACAAACTTTGAAAGCAGTATAGAAACAATAATGAACATCTGTGTGGCCACTACTCAGTTTTGTCAAATCTCCTTTTAACATGCTGCCAGATTTCTTTGAGATCTTCTTCATAGGGGCCTCTGAATTCCCCTCCGTACTGTGCAGTTCCAGTTTCCCCCCACTTGTATATAATCACTTTACTGAACTCGGTGTGTGTTTTTCTGGTGAATGTAGTGAAGTTATACTTTTACATTTATAGAAATGTACACTTTTGAATTTTAAATCTTACCCAAATGGCACACTGCATGCATTATTATACTTGATATTTTCAATCAACATAATAACTGAAAATATAAAAATTTGTTAATTTTTATATTTTAGAATAATTTTACATTTTTTATTTTTCACATTTTTTTAACCTATCTGAATTTTATTTTACTATAAAGTATGATGTAGGGTTTTAATTTAAAGTGGTTACCTGGTTTCAAAACCATATGTATAATATAAGCATCTTTTCCTCATATATTTGAAATTATAGCATTTTTATTTTCTCATATATATATATTGAACATGTATTAGAAATATTTGGGTACATGTCTTGATTTTGTCTTCTGTTCCTTTGTTCTGTATCTTGGATTCCAAGGCACTACCACGTGTTATCAATTATTTTATCTTTTTTAAGTATAATTATTGCAGCTTGATTATGTATATTTAAGTGTACATATATTTATGAAATATTTATATAATCATAATGCATAAATGATGTTAGTTTTTAATTTTAGACTTACAGTTTACAAGGCATGGAAGATAATTATTGTTAGGGAACAGAATATAAACATGATGAATCTTGACAATTTAAAAATAATGTTATTTTTAAATTGGAGAAAGGGAAGGCTAATGGAAGGAAGTTTAAGGGTGCTAAAATCCTCATCTTTCCAAGTGGGAATCAGTAAATACTGCCTAAGCTTACTAAATCAAGTAATACAAGTCCAATGTGTTAGGTTTAAGTTTAAACACCAATATAAACAAACTTCGGGAAGTAGAGAAATAGTGTCAATATACTAGACGTTTTATATTTAAAGGACTGTCAATGGATAGTATCCACAGTGGACAAATCAAGGTGTAAAGGTGCACACATAATGTTACCTTGAAACCTGCCAGAAGACCTAGATGAAATTTGTTGATTGTGAGTAATTATCCCTAGAGAATGGACTAGGGATTGGGAAAGAGATTCTAATTATATTTTATACCCTTGCATGTATTATTTTCACAAAAATAATTTTAAAAGTCAATTGTCTCCAGAGTATGTAACTTGATAAAGTGTGACAACCGTGTGACTTAGGCCACAAAGCCAAAGCAGATGACCCAGGGATGGGTGTGGGATTGTTTAGGCAAGTCCCCGGTTTAATCATTCGAAGGAATCAGGAGATACTGGACCTTAAAAGGTGTGCAGGACCAAAATGGCCCAGTAAGTAATTAATAGCCAGAATCCTAGAACCAATTTCAAAAGAGCTAATTTCCAGGCTATTTATTACTAAGATATTTCATCTCACTTTTCTGACAAGATCAATAGATAACTCTCTGTAGATATAGCTTTTTCTCTGATTATGAAAGCTGAGAAGAAACTGGCTAGAGTAGGTGTATCCTATAAGATTTTCTTTCTCTCTTTTAATGGGGTCAGTTTTAATTTGTTGGGTGTTTTGCTTGGACAACTTGACTTTCTTAGAAGATGGTCTTTAAGAAAGAGGCTGATCTTTCAAAGTATAGTCTTACATCTTCCAAGAAAAGTCTGACTAGGGAACGTCACTGGTCATGACCATTTTTATCAGCCATCCAAATGTCATCCTTGAGATTAGAGTCATAGCAAGTCGAGTTGCTAAAACTTCAAGGCCACCTCGCGAGTTCTCCTGATATTATGCCAATTTCCCCTAGTTTTATCCTCTGTAGGTTACCACTCAGAGTGACTTACATCTTTAGAAATGTTATTACCCTATTGAAATATCCACTTGACTGCATACCCACCAATTTTCAAAAGTATTTTCTTCCCTGGCCCTTTACTCATTGAGAGGTAAGACTCCAAAGCGAGCTTCTACATCCTAGAACACAGAGTTCCTGGCCTAGCATAAATTCCTGACTTCTCTTTCTCTTAGTGAAAATCCTTGGTAACTCTATATTGTTTTTTCACTTATAGGTTAACTGCTGATGGCTTGGTTTAGAAAGCCTGTAAACCCATCTCCAGTCATGTACTGATTAGTTAAGTTCCATTTTGGCCCAGCCGATCTGCCAGATTAGGACATACCACTCACAGGATGTTCTCAGGGCTGTGAGAGGCAATAACCCAGGCCGATGATGAGCTAAAGAAGAACTATGAAAGGACATTTTTCGAGTAATAGAATCTCTTGGCCCATAATCATCAGTGACTGAAGATTGCTTTAGAAAAATGGCTGATTGGAGTCAAAGGAAAGGAATTTTATGTACTCGTAGTTTTTGCTGATTTTAGAATTCTGTGCTTGTAAACAAATATTAGTTTCTTGTTTTCAAAATTTTAAGACTCTTTCTGGACGCTGAGGTGTAAAAGGGTAGCAATAGAGACAGAAATGCACTTTGGTATTGATCAAATTCAATCTTCAAGGTGCGGGGGAGCTGCTTTCAAGCTGCCCAACTGAAATGATAAGAGCTATTTTATTTTGTGTTTTATATAATTCCCTGGCAAGCAGTATATGATCTGTCTTAACTTATATTCTCTCTGCCAAAGCGCCTGTTATATGTTTGGACATATGGTCTCATTTTTATGATCCTTTAACCTTTATTTATTCTATATACCCTATGGCAGAGCTAATCACTTGTAGGGCTTTAATTGCCAGAAAAGGGTCCCATCTGGACCCTCTGAAAAAGAAGATTGCTTCCACAGAGGAAAACTTTTAAAGAGAGATGTAATAATTTAAAGGGAATAACTTCAGTTCCAATCTTGATTATTTTAACCTAGCGATAGAGAGAGAGAGAGAGTGTGTGTGTGTGTGTGTGTGTGTGTGTGTGTGTGTGTGTGTATGGGAACCTATAGGAAATATTCCCTATGTCTCTTCCTTGGGGGTTTTATACCATAAAAAATGTAAAATGCAAGTGGTACCCACCTGCCTTGGTTAGAAAGCATTTTTTCAAAGCTTGGTCATAAATTTTGAATGGTATTTTCACAAATGCCTGTATCCGCTAGGATTATATTTGTCAAAAATAACAGTGAATCCTAAATAACAGTGGCTTAAATAAGATAGACATTTATTTTTTTTTCTGTTATAAACCAAGGCTAGAGTTACCCAGGTCAGACCTGTAGGGTGACATTGTGACTTACATACAAGAGGGGATCCAAAAAATAGAACTTATTTATAAAATATTGTGTATTTATTCTTATGTGTTTAAACTTTAGGCACCTTTAAAGTACTCTCCATTTGATGAAACACACTTGTCTAGATGCTTTTTTCTACTGCTCAAAACAGTTTTTCGATTCATCCATTTTTATGACTTTTAGTGCTTGTGCTATTTTTTGTTTTACCTTCTCCATGTCGGCAAAGTGTTTCCCTTTGAGGACTTTTCTCATCCAGAGAAATAACAACAAAAAAAAAGCTCAGGGCAAGATTTGGTGAATAGGGAGGGTGGAGCATGGGGATCATATCCTTTTTGGCAAAAACTGTTAAACACTCAGTACAGGGTGGGCAGGTGTGCTCCTAAATCTTCCATGATGAAATGGGCAAACATGTTGAAAGAGTCCTCAAAAAAAATTCACTGAAGTGGAATGCAGCCTCTCACAACAACGCCAGCTGGTACACCAATACAGATGGGTCCTAGAACACTCACCTAGCAGGGGAAGCCTGTACTAAAGGGGTCTGCCCTCTAAAAAGATAATTCTGTTTTTTGGGGTTCCCCCTTGTACAGGCTCCCTTAAGGTTTTTGCTCTACTATTGCCACAATGTGTCTTTTGTCTAAAAATAGCTTCCAGAGCTCCAAGCCTTACATCTGAATGAACTGCAGATAGAGATTGGTGGAGGCTGAGTGGTAAGACTTAACTTCTTCAGGGAGGATCTCTTGTAGCAAAAATCTGGAATAAAATTAGTCACTGTGACATCTTTGCCTCTTTCCCAATTTTGGTGAATCTCTTAATATTTATAATGGTATATGATGTTTATAGATGCTTAAATTTAAAAAAATCAGATTAAGAAAGTTCCCTTCTATTTTTAATTTGTTAAAATTTAAATTAAGAATGATTGTTGAATTTTATCACAGAATTTTTTTACATTTATTGTGATGTCCAATGGTTTATCTTATATATTGATTTATATGATGAAATACATTTTTGAAGAGTAAATCAAACTTACATTTATGGTATAAATGCAGCTTTCTTATATTTTTAATATATCATTGGATTCAATTGGCTAGTTTCTTATTTGGTATTTTTGAATTTATATTTATAAAGAAGGCTTGCATACGATTATTTTTTTAAAATTTATGTCCTATCAGGTTTTATTATATTAACTTTATAGAATGAATTGGAAAATGATTGCTATTTTTTTCTTCATTAGAAGAATTCTTTTAGATTGATATTCTATCTTCTGTGTTTAGAAGAATTACTGCTGGAACCATCTGTAAGCTTTTTAATTTCTGATATTGGTAACTTCTGCCTTCTTTTTTTCTTGATTAGTATTGCTAGAGATTTTTTAATTTTATTAGTCTCTTCAGAGTCAAATTTTGGCTTTGTTGATTTTTTCATTGTAAATTTGTTTTTATTTTATTTTTTTTTACCTTAAATCATTCCTTCTACTTAATTTGCATATAATTTACTGTATTTTTCTAATTTTGGAGACTGCTATTTAGATAACTTTTTTAGTTTTCCTTCTTATCTAATATATTCATTGAAGACTATGAATCCCCTTGTAAACCATATTTTTGTTGCATCCCACAAATTTTGTTGTATTTTATTACTATTCAGTGTAAAATATTTTCTTATTTTTGTTGTGATTTCCTCTGTGACCCACAGATTACTTAAACATATATTGGCTTATTTTTTTAAATATATGATTATTTTTTAGTTATCTTTTATTTATTTCTAGCTTAATCCCACTGTGGTCAGAGACCACAATACAAGGTCTGTCCAGAAAATACCCAACCATTTAATATGAAAAAAATAGAGATATTTATTGAAGAAGATACAAGATACAAGAAACATTGTACATAGGACAATGACACCTCAGTCCCCTTCAAAGTAGGCACCTTGGGACTTCACACAGTTCTCCCAATTGCCATCAGCTGTTCTGTCTTATTTTCCTGAATCTCATCAACAGTCTGAAATCTATTTCCTTTCAAAGGTGGTTTAGTTTTGGGAAAAGCCAGAAGTCACAGGGTGCCAAATCTGGGCTCTAGGGGGCTGAGTCACCTGGGTGATGTGATGTTTTGCCAAAAAATCTGCATGAGATGTGATACGTGTGTGGGTGTGTTGTTGTGATGAAGCTGCCAATCACCAGTTGCCCAAGCTGCAGCCTTCTGAATCATCTGAATAGTTTTCCTGGAGGAATGTTCAAGCTTAACGCAAAATTTGATGCAGATTCATTGCTCTACCTGCTCAGTCATTTTGAATGTGATGGTGACACAGCACACATGTTCAGTCAACGGCATCTACCGCCACCCCCCCCCCCCCGACTAGTACAGTGCAGTTGTCATTGTTCATGCATGCGCATTCCAGGCTTGTCAGGAACACCAGTGTTGCGCGAACTGTTCTAGTTATATTAATAAAGGTTGGACTTTTCCTGGACAGACCTCGTATATATTATTTTAATTTTCTAAAATTTTGTTAGACTTGCTTTGTGGCCCTACATGTGGCCCAAATTTGGTTCACAAAAACAAGTCTTCAGTTGTGTGAAGTGTTACATATATGTCTATATGTGTCTATTTGCTAAATTCTTATTGCTCATATCTTTTATATCCTGACTGCTTTTATGTCTACTAAGTCTCTCAGTTATTAAAAAAGACAAATTAAAGTTTTCCACTACGATTGTGTATTTGTCTATTTCTCCTTAATTTTGTCATTTTTTGTTTTATTTTTTGTTTATTTGTAGCTATGTTTTAGTACATATAAACATAGCATTTTAAAATCTTCCTTAGAATTTTTTAAGTTTATTTTTAGTGTTGACACTGTTATTATGAAATACTTCTCTATATCTCCAGTGTTGCTTTTGTATCAAAGTCCACTTTAACTGCTATTAGTATAGTTACATTGGCTTCCTTTTGTGTACTGTTTGTATGGCACTTTTTTTTTCCATTCCTTTACTGGCAGTATTTCTGTCTTCATGTTTAAGCTTTGTCTGTTTTAAAAGCATATGATCATTGTCTTGTTTCTTCCTTAGCTTAAAATGTGTCTTCTAATATGAGTGCTTTATTTATAAGCATAATTATAAAACTACAATTATTGCTAGCTATAGGGTTATATCAAATATCTAACTATTTGCTTGCTTTACAGCCACAAGATTTTTATTCACTTGACATTTCCATAGTATTTTTAGAGCAACAGAGCTCTGTGCCTGAAGTTATTCTCTTTCAACATGTTAAAAGATACCTTTCACTTCTGTTCTATTTTCATTGTTTTTGTTAACAGGTCAGCTGTCAATTGTATTATTTCTATCTTTGAAAGTAGCATGTCTTTTTACTCTGGCAACTTTTTCTTCTAGTATTTGATTTTCAAGGGTTTTGTTTTATGGTGCTTAGTTGTGGTTTTTCTTCATTTGTCATGTTTGGAATTTTGATATTTAGAATCCATGTGTTAATTCTTTCATAAATTCTGGAGTACTTTTGTTCATTATTTCTTCAACTACTGCCCTGACTCTTATTCTCTCTCCTATTTTCTGTGTTTCCAATTACATGTATCTTGGAACTTGTCACCATATCCCATGTCATTTACATTTTTTTACATATATTTTCTGTATCTTTTGCTCTCTATTCCTTAGCTTTTAGTGATTTTTCTAATATTCTGTCTTCTAGATTACAAACATTCTTTTCTGACATGTCCCTTTTGTTTATTAAACCTATTTATTTACATCTTAAATGTAGTCATTGAGCTTCTATTTGATTTGTGTTTATAGTTCATACAGTTGGACCTTGAACGACACGGATTGAACTGCACGGGTCCACTTACATGGGGATTGTTTTCTAGTAAATGCTGTAAATATATTTTCTCTTTCTCATGATTTTCTTTTTTTTTGACCATTCGCAAGGTCAATGTGTGTTTTTATTGTTGTTGGTGTTTTTAGGCGACATAGCAGCCTCTGTTGAGGAGAGGTAGAGGGGAGCTTATGAGCATTCCTTATCCCATCCTTTCCCTGGGCGGAAGGTGGCAATGACAGCATGCAGAGGCTGGCTTCTGAGATGTCTTCATTAGTACGCAGGCCCAGAGGGGCCGTATGAGCTCTTCATGTAAGTTCAGGGAAATCCAGGTTTCCTGTCCTTTGGGTCCTCTCACAAGTCCCCTGCATGAAAGGTTTCCTGAAGGCAGATGTGGTGATATTTCAAGGGAAAGACCATCTCATGCGCAAATTAGATTAGGCAACAGAGTCCTCTATTCAATGGCAGAAGCCAGAGCAACAGGAGTCCGGGGCACCATTCCAGAGCACTAGGCTGCTGGGGGCACCTTGTTCTTATGTTGTTTCTAGCCACCACCAATTTCACCAAGGAATTTTTTTTTCTATTTTTAACATCTCTTCAGCTAATTTTTTAAAAAGCTCTAATGCAGACACATTGGAAAGTGAGCATGGAAGTATTACATGGTTATAACTGCTGGAGCATGGACTCTTGATTAGGGTCTTTCAAGAATGCTACTTAAACACTCATCAGGAGTGGCTTAAACTATGATCATGGAATATTCCAAAGTAAAAGTAAATAAGCAACATGGGAGCACTTTCACATTCCACTTCTAACGCCCACTACAAGGCTATAAGGTTGGCATCATACCTCCATGTCACAGGCTCTTGAGTTGAAGCAACTTATACAGGATAACAGGGCCCATGGTGGGTGGAGCTGAAGTGCACCCACAATCTGCCTGACTCAAGGATTCCTGTGCTTTCTGTCACATCTCACAGACTCTCCAGTGCCTGGGGATGCTGGTATAGAAAGACTGAATTCAGGAGTTACCAGTGATCTCTGGAGACACGTAGCCTTCAGATGCTACCTTCAAACATGTCCTGAATCCAGCCACTTCTCCCATGGTCTCAGCCCACAGTCGTCTCTCTCCTGGACTCACACAAGGCCCTCCTACCCAATCTTTCCCCACCTCCTTACAATGTACTTTCTCTCGGGAAGTTGGAGGGATATTTTAGAAATATTAATTAAATAAGGTATCTCCCCAGCTCAAAATCCTCCCTTAGCTTGTCACACTTAAAATCCAAAATTCACTCTGGGCTTGAAAGCCAAACCCCATGCCAGGACCCTGTCCCTGGACACTTCCTCTAACCTTGTGGCTACGACTCTCCCTCCTTCATTGCACTCCCACGTAGTGTCTGACCTGCAGTTCCTGAACCTGTTCACTCCACCCCGACGTCTGGCCCTGTGCATGCTTTTCTCCATTCGTAATAACATTTTTGTTTTTTCTAGCTTATTTCAATATAAGAATACAGTGTATAATGCATATAACACACAAAATGTAGGTTAATTCCTGTTTATGTTTTTGGTAAGGCTTTGGTCAACAGTAGACTATTAGTAGTTAAATTTGGGGGAGTCAAAAGTTATATGCAGATTTTTGACTGTGAGGGGGTGGCATTTCTAAACCCTGCATTGTTCATGTTAATTGTAGTTGCTGATGAATTATTATATTGTGTTTAAGTTTTGGTACATATTATCTACATTTAAGGTCCCTGTTTCATAACTTTTTTCTTTTTTTAATTATATTTTATTGGTCATGCTATTACAGTTGTCTCAATTTTTTCCTTCTTGCAGTCCTCCACCCTATAACCCCCATTCCTGCAGGCAATCCCCACACCATTGTTCATGTCAGTGGGTCATACATATAAGTTCTTTGGCTACTCCATTTCCTGTACTGTACTTTACATCCCCATGGCTATTCTGTAACTGCCTATCTGTACTTCTTAATACCCTCACCTCTTCACCCATTCCCGCATACCTCCTTACCTTCTGGCAACCATCAAAACATTCTCTGTATCCATGATTCTGTTTCTGTTCTTGTTTGCTTAATTTTTTTTTTAGATTCAATTGTTGATAGATTTGTATTTATTGCCATTTTATTGTTCACCATTTTGACCTTCTTTTTTTAAATTTTATATAATAATGGTCTGGTTATGATGAATTCTTTTAGCTTTACCTCTGGAATTCTTTTAGCTTTACCTTGGGCCAGCCTGTTCTTTGTCTGCTCCTCTCCTACCATTCTGGATGGGTATGGTTTCTTTAACTCCATAGTTATCAGACTTACATTCAGCTCAATTTCAGACAGTTCTGAGTGATGATTTTTCTATAATTTAGTTGTAATTTTGATGTGGTTGTGTGAGGAGGCAAGCCATGAAGTCTCTGTTTATAACTGATATTTGAATTGTGTATGGGTCTGTTTCTATTGTCTGTTTGTTTGGTTTTTTGCCTTTTGTCTTGATATGCCTGTTAATTTTTTATTAAATGCTGGATAGTTTGTATAAAAATTATAGTTCTGGATGATGGTATTTTCCCCTAGAGAGCATCCACCCTACTCTCTCATAGAGAACCTGAATGAGGTTCAGATCACTTAAGTTCACTCAGAGACTGAGCTGAGTAGCGGCTAAATTATAGTTTTTAGAAGCTTTGATGTACTTCTGGTTTGTCTCCCCACAAGATATCTTCTTGAATTCCAAGCTTTGGGGGTGGCATGCTTAATAGAGTATCTATCTCAGCTCTGGTTTTGCTTTGTTTGTTCTTCCCTTTCTCAGCACTGTGAGACTGTGGAAAATGAGGTTTGCTTTTCAGAGCCTTTCTGTTTGGCTGTTTAGGCTCTCTCACAGTGCAGTTGAAGAGTTCAACAAATCCTCAGGGGAAACACTGTTGAGTGCTGGGCTCCATTTATTGCTTCTATCTTCTCTTTTGAATTTTTGCTCCATACATCCTAACTCCTGTGAAAGCCCTGAACTAGAAGTTTTATTTCCACATCCCTGTGAGATTAAGAGAAGGTCCTCTGGCTTTTCCCTTGCAGCAGTGTCCTGCCTCTCACCTGCGCCAAAAACACAGAAATGCCTTGAGCAGAGAAGCAGCTCGCAGGACATATTGGCTTACCTGTTTGCTACTCTACCGTTTCCTCCTCTGTGGACTGTATGCCCCTTGAGGACTGGCCTTTACATAGCTCTCTGATGCTTTCAAACAGTGTTTTTTTTTTTTTTTTTAATCACATTTTAAAAATATTTTCAGTGGAAGGGTTGGTTTGTCAAAAGCTACTATATGTCATCTGGATATGAAGCTCCCTCCAACTCAAAATTAATATTATCTTAATTTTTGCTGCAAGACTCATTTAGTGAAGAAAGTCACAGAAGGTAAAAATAGCAATATTGTACTGGAGGGAAAATTGGGGTTAAATGAAATGTTTAGAGAGTACTTATTATAAAAAGGGTGGGACTATAGTTGATGTAATAATTATAACTCATAATGAAATGCAAAATACATTCTTTTATCTGATAAGAGCTTATATTTTTATATGAAACACAAAACTAATGCCCTGAATTATTATAGAAAAGTGTCAGAGTGTGGTCCTACACAAAAAAGTGTGTTTATATTCTGGTTCAGGAGTTAGTAAACTCTAGCCAGAAGACCAAATTTCACCTGTAGGCTGTTCTTGTAAATAAAGTTTTATTGAAACACAGTTGCATCCATTCCATTACATATTGCACAACAGCAGAATAATTACATCAGAAATTCTACAGACCGCAGACAAATGTATTTATTAAAGAACTCTATTACAGACATAGTTTGCCAACTCTTTCTGTACTTTTTGTATTGTTTTGAGCCACATGTTTTATTTCCCAGACTGCATAATTTTGGTTAGTGAAAAATTCCAAAATATCTCCAAGAAATAAATCATTTTCTTCTTTTATGGCTATTTTAAAACTGCTTGCCCTTGCTGGCTCAGGTCTGAGGATTTCAGTTCTGTAGTTGCAATCTTGAATTATTACTGTTGCTTGTACTGAACCTACAGCAAGATTTATTTTGTGTTTGCAACTGACATGGTCTTCTATCTCCTGTGCAAAATTTTTGTGCCATTTGTTATTGCATCTTTTCCTGTCCTGGGCACAATTTATCTGGCTGAGATTATAAATGAAAAAAAAAAAAACACAACCATTTTGAACTCTTTCCAATTTTGGAGTCAAGAGGCTCAGTGGGGTAGGACAATCACTTTCATGTCTGGAGACTTGACTTGAGGCATTTTACTTCTCAAGGACCATGCCTGAGGGAATGTTGGGCCAAGTGAAGCATTCCCAGGAGAAACAGAGGGCTCAACACAGCCAGCTACAATTTATGTATTTGTCAGTTGAGAGTTCTCAATGAAGACAGCTTTTCAAACCTTTATTCTTTCCTTTCTGGCATTTTCTCTGTCTCTCATCCCCTCATTTTTATGCTGTTCTTTTAGTGGTAGCACTCTCTCCTTCTTCCCCTCACTCCTCCCCTATCTCCATTTTAAGAGAATTTAAAAAATGCCAGCTCTGTGATTTGAATTGCTCTTCAATCTAGCTTTCATTTTCTATAACTGGTACTTGTTTTGTTTCTTTGTGTAAGTAATTGCTGAAGCCATTAACAGAAGATTAATTGTTGAGAGATGCACACTACTCTTGAGGATAAATAGAAAGCCCATAGACTAAAGTTGAAGAGTAAAAAGAATTGTCTTGGAAATGTAGAGGATAGATTTACAGAATATATTTCTGAGGCATCATTGTTACACTTAAGTATATGCAGCATGAATTCCTAAAGTTCCCACCCTGCAGTTTCTCAAATGGCATAAAAATATATGAATGGATGGGGAAGCAGAAACATAAAATCAAAGAGAAAACAATTCATTTTCAAGACAGAAGTTCTCAAAAACTGCAGGTGTTATTTACCAGGTGAAATTTTAATTGATGATGTTGCCGAAACTCACTGTAGTCAATTATGCAAAACCACAGTTTCAGGTTAACTGCAGAGACTTATTGATGGTAGTACTTTAGGACAGTTTGGTGAAGGTGTCTCACACCACTCACCAGCAGAGGAGTGGACACCTACATAACAGAAATCGCCACACTGTGCTGCAACCCAAAATAGCTGCAACCCAAAATCTACAAAAATAAGGAGTATGAGGTTTGGCCCGTCAAAATGAACAGGAGTCATATTACTCCTGAGATGAACTATTTCATCTTGATGATGGAATGAATTTTTATTTTGATTATATGTGAAGGTCTTAGAAATTAGGCTTAAACTTGGCATTTTTTTTCTTTCTCAGGAAACATTTTGTTACCCTTATATTCTGTTCTCCTTTAACACTCAAATGCAATGATTTGAATGGAAGTTGGTTTTTTGTTTGAAACAGCTATTGATGCATTTTTAAGGAAAAGGCATCTAATTATCAGGGGGAAAATCCCTGTCACTCTCCTATTTTTGAAAGATAAATGTGGAGACTGTAGATGTTTAACCAACTCCAATTATGTGTCCAATTAAGTACATGCTATTGAGTTTGATTTGTATGTTACCACAGTGAATTGTTTATGTCAAGAATCAGGGTTTTATTCTTGTATTTGCAAAAGATCACAGTGGCATTTACATCTGCTAACCATAGGCTTTCATTAAGATGATTGATTGCTTGCATTGACTTATTTGATAAGTGGGCATTCCTGTAGTGTGAATTTTCACTTTAAAATTGTTCACAGTTCATCATGTGGATTTTTCTCTTGCATTGTCATTAATGGAATTTTGAGCATGCATTCTTCCAAAAAATTTGCCTTGATTATATAAAAATGTGTTGCCTTTGAAGAAATAAGCCATGAATGATATTTTGGGTTCAAGTGTGGGGGCATGCTCAATTAACATGTTATTTTTAAAATTTAGATGTATCTTCAACTTGATATCAGTGATTGCCAGTTTATTTAGACATCTGCTCCTAGAGTTTGAAGCAGATTTATAGTCAGAGAGATATTTAAGGTTTAACACCAGAAAGAGTAGAAGCAACTCACATTGGCCCTTCCTAGACCCTGGATTACATTATTTAAGTCCTTTTGAACTATCAATAACTGAGGTCATTGAACTAAGTCAATCTATGCTTACTAGGAAATCATATTTGTAATCCAGTAAATTAGAATGTAAACTATACTTTTAATCTAATAAACTGTAATTTGGAAGCAAAGGAAACATATATTTATAGGGAGGTGTATTGTGTCTCCTTAAAAGTTATGTCCATATCCTAACCCAGGTATCTGAGAATGTGGCTTTATTTGGAAATGGGGTCTTTGAAGAAGTAATTAAGAATCTAGAGATGAGATCAATAATTGTATCCTTATAGGAAAGGGAGATTGGACACACCCAGGGAAGAACACAACGTGAAGATGGAAATGGGGCTGAAGTGTGTTGTCATTAGCCAGGATGCCTGGAGTGAGGAGCTAGAATGCCAGGAGCTACTACAAGCTGCAAGAGGGCAGGAAATATCCTCTGATAGAGCCTTCAGAGGAAGTGTGGCCCTAGCAACACTTTGATTTTGGATTTCTGGCTTCCAGACAGTGAAAGACTAAATTTCTGCTGTTTGAAGCTGTCAAGTTTGTGGTGATTTGTTGTAGGAATCCTAGAATACTAATAAAAGACTCATATTGTAGTCTCTGTGAATGGCTCCAACCAGGTCTGTACCCTGTGCCACCTGCATGACTTGGTCAGATAGCCCTGACCTTCACGCTCGGAAAATATCTACTTTCCATTGCACAATTCACTTCCCAATGCTGACGTCCATGACACTTGATTCATGAAAACTTTGTATTGTAGTTTTATTTATTAATTTTTAACCTCAGTCAAGAAATCATGTCTCCATAAAGCTTTTCTAGTTAAATTTTGAACAAATTAGCCTTGAGGTTTTAGTATTTTAGGCTACTTAATGGCTTATTGTATGCTTTCTATGGTTGTCCCTTTAGCTATTATATAATGCTTACAAATTGAGCACTTCATATAATGTTTTATTTGATCTGCAAAGTCAGTTTACCCAAGGATAAAATGGAAACAGTCAGGTTAAGCCTTTTGCCTTTAAATAAAGAATAACGGGAACCGGGAGGAGAGCTCTCTCTTCTCATGACACTTATTGTACTTCCTGTCAGTGTACCCCGGTGAGCACTCGGCTATACAAAGACGGGCTTCATCTCAAATTGTTTCTTGGGTATAAATCTTATTTCAATGATGACATAAACTTCCTGAAAGCAGAAATTGCCTTAAATCTTCTACCTGATCATTGCCTCTCCAGAGATAGACCCAGTGTAGTTGCTTGGTGAATGCTAAACCAGCAAAATTGGGCTTCTGACTGAGAGTATAGTATTTAAGATCATTCCCAAGATTCCTACAGAATGTGAGAATATTATTATGATGAAAAATCATCAAGTCCCTCCTTCTAAGATCTATTATTACTTAATAAACTCTCAATTTTAGAAGAAAAGAAATTAAATATTGTAGATAGCAAAGCTTTCACAAACTGTAATCAATTACTTAGACAGCACTAGCCTAGAAAAGAAATCCATATAACATATTCCTAGAGAAAGGTAACTTCGAATGCTAAATTTGTGACAAAGGGTTTTTTCTGGGAGGGGAGGTAGGAAAGAAATAAGATGTAATGGGTACCAAACTGCTCTGTAGATTATGGGCAGCTCTTTTAGTTTGAGGAGTGGAAGGAATGGGTGACTTAGTCCAGTGGGTGGGGGGAGGGTGGACACCATGGATTGGTCACTCCGTATTGAACCTGAGTACTTCTTGTTTTAATTGACAACATTCACATCTTTGAGATTCTCATTTAGACTTTGATAAAATCAACTTGCAGAGGCAGATGGCAGGCTGTTATTTTTAATTCACAAGCCATGTTAAATGTATGCCATATGTTATAGAACTTTTCAGGCTCAGCCTTTTGAGTGCTACCACAATAAACTCACCAACTTACAGAAAAGGAAATCTGACAGGAAGAATTATACACTTGTGGGTTACATTTTTGAGAAATGAAGTCAGTTACTTGTCTCTTTGCCTGATTTAAGGAGGGGGTGGGTGGGGAAGAAAAACCTTTCAGCAAAATGAGAAGCCACACATTGAAATGGTAATATCTGTGTAAAAAATAAGTGGGATTAGGGGGTCTGATTGTTGCTTTGTACTCAGAAGCGATATGTCACATCAACAATATGACACCTCTGAAGAATATATGAGGCAGCCTGTTAAAATTGGTAAAGGGACTGAAACATGAGTTCTAATTTGTGTACTGCTAATGATCCTCGGCAGGGGACTCATCTTTCTGGCCCTCACTAGCTCATGTGTCACATAAAAAAATGCATAATTAAATAATCTCTAAAGCCCCTTCCAGAATTTACATAGTACAAATCACAACCCATACTCATGCTTACTCATGGTTAATTATCACCATATTTATAGGGCCATATTGAAGAAAATTGTCCCTTTTTGGAGAAATTCTTCAGTTGTCGCAACTCTAAATTTCATGGGTCTTTCACAAATGGCCATTAATGAAGATCAACATAGTTGTTACAGGAATATTTTGTTGAGTTATTTGTATCAAATATGCCTATTTATTCATCTGCATGTCTAAGATGATCTTTGCTCATTATAGGTTTAATATCTAAAGACACTATACTCCTAATAAAGACACAAGCAAAGCTTTTGACTGCCTGCCTCTGTCCTTCTGGACTCAAGTCAGTTCCTGGAGACGTGATTCTAGGAACCCGACCAGGCTATGGGGAGCTCAGGAATCATTAATGGTGAGAAATTTTGTGTCTACTTGCTGCAAGATTTAATATGAATATGAATATTTATATTAAATGATCTATTAAAGTAAGTTTTGACACTTTTAAATTTCCTTTATATTCCTTAAGGAGAATATGAAATGCCTTCTGCTTCATTAGCAAGAGGTAAGAGGGGAGCATCAGATGACACCAAAACTATTTGAAGTAGCTGGCTGGGGGTCTAAAGGGTAGAGGGGTGAACGCTGTACATGAGAGATACAAAAGAAGGCCGTGCCCTTCAGAGAATAATTTATATTATGCTCTTCCTTCTCACGGGTTTCTTATCTTTTTAGTGTTCTGTTCATACTCATGGAACCCTGAATATGACAATCATGTCCAGTGGGAAGCACAAGAGGTAAGTCAGGTTTTGCCTGGGTGTCTTTGGTGGGGTGGGGCAAGTAGAAGAGGTACCTATTGCTGAGATCTGAAATTCTTGCATAAAGCATTCATTTGTTTGACGTAAGCTATGTCTTCTGTTAAAGGTGGGAGCTACGCAGAAAATGTGCCCCGTTTCAAAATTCAGGTTCTCCTTTGTATAATATTCAGCCTCTTTTCTTATTCTAACTTTCTGGCTTCTATTCCAATCTGGTGTGCTAATGTAGAAGCTCCTTGAGATGGTTTTCTTGCTTCTACCTGGTTTGACATTTGCCATGGCAAACAGCATTAAAAAGAGCCGCTTCCTGCACACACATCTTCTATCTTCCCCTTCCCTTTCTCACTTGCGCATACACATACATGCACAAAGCTGTGTTAAGCATGTAGTGTTACTGTTGACATTGTTCCCTGCCTCTGTACTAAATGCACTTTGCTAGACTTACTACTTTCATCCCCACCTCTTTATGGGCTTATCTTTCCCACTCTCTGAACCTGAACTCCTCAAGGGCTGGGACTCTGTTCTATTTATCTTTATTTTACCAACATCTAGCTGGACCTGGTACATAGTAAGAACACAATAGATGCTTACTGAGTGAAAGAATGAATGAAAGTATAATAAAATATGATTCAATGAACATCTTACCTAGTTAGGCTGAGAGTTGCCTCAATTTCTAGGTCATTTATTCATTCAGTCATTCATTAGACAGTTTCACTAATTCAGAACAGGCTGAATTATTTTATGGAAGAGGATGATAAAATTAGCACTCACTGCTTACTATACAGTTTGCTGTTTGTGTATGTCTGTGTGCATGTAAATCCACACATGTATATTTAGAGTGACATTAACTATTAAACTGGAAATTATTTACTTCACTGTGTTGGTTTAATCATTCCCACTAATCTTTCTGCTGCCTTCAAAGTTTCTAGAACATTTTTAAATATAGATATCTGGTCAAAGTGTGCTGCACTGCCAACTGTAGTTGAGATTTGAGAGTCCAGAATAGACGGACCAGATGGGCAGCTTCCCTCACAGCAGAGTTTCCCAAAGTGCATTCAGCAGAATACTTGTTTTATAGGGTGTTAAATGGGATGTTACTAGGTGTTATGAGGAAAAAAACAGAGATAGACATAGGAGAGAGAGATTGATAGAGGAAGATGTATAATTATATACTGATAATATGTATTTATGTATTTGGTGTGGTATATACACTGTTTATATTCATATACTTATGAGTGTTTATATATTCATTTTATACCCATCACATATTATATATGAAACAATTAGATTACATTAAGTTAAATAGATTTGTTACTTCAAAATTTTTTAGAACCTTTATTGGTCAATGTGCTTTGAAAATAGATAAGAAATGGAAATGACATGTACAATATCTATCATTTTTCATATTTATTTTGTCATAAAATTAAAATTTTTTAAGCATTTTAAGAATTATAGGCCCTAGAAATCTTAGGAAATTGCTGGATTATGAAATGATATCTGAAAGGCATTCCTCGTCTGATTGTGCCACACTTTATGAATTTATAGGTTTACGTGGATGTGACATGCATTTGTGAGATCTCAGTATGTTCTGAATTCTGGTTTGTGTGTCCTTGTAATTTTTCTGGATTCAGTTTGCAATCTGGATTTTGGCCACAGTCCTAATTGTTTCCACTCATCTTCTTGGTCCCATACTTCACTATTCTTCATCAGGCAGTATCCCATTAGGAAATCAGAAATTTCTCAAGATATTTCAAGCAGAGGATTTAATTCAGGGAATTGGCTAAAGGTTTTGGAAAGTCTTAGAAAGCAAAAGAAAGAAGTAGAGGGGAACTGGGAAAAAAAGAGAGGTTTTTTTTAACATTTTTTTAAATTTTTTGTTCAATTACAGTTATTTGCATCCTCTCCCCTCCCCTCCTCCCTTCCCCTCCAGCCCTACCTCTCCCCTCAGCCTCCCTCCTCCCCCTTAGTCCTGTCCATGTGTCCTCTACAGTGATTCCTGTAAACCCTTTTCCCCATTGTCCCCTCCCCTCTCCCCCCTGTCTATTGTTAGACTGTTCTTAATTTCAATGTCACTGGTTATGTTTTGCTTGCTTTCTGCTTTTGTTGGTTATGATCCGGTTAAAGGTGAGATCATATGGTATTTGTCCCTCACTGCCTTGCTTACTTCACTTAGCATAATGCTCTCCAGTTCCATCCATGCTGTTGCAAAGCGTATAAGCTCCTTCTTCCTCTCTGCTGCATAGAATTCCATTGTGTAAATGTACCATAGTTTCTTGATCCATTCATTTGTAGATGGGCACTTAGGTTGTTTCCAGCACTTAGCTATTGTGAATTGTGCTGCTATGAACATAAGAGTGCAAAGGTTCTTTTGAATTGGTTTTTCAGGATTCTTAGGGTATAATCCCAGTAGTGGAATTGCTGGGTCGAAAGGCAGTTCCATTTTCAATTTTCTGAGGAAGTTCCATACTGTTTTCCACAATGGCTGCACCAGTCTGCATTCCCACCAACAGTGCAGTAGTAAAAGACTTGTACTCAGAAAACTACACAACACTGAAGAGAGAAATCATGGAAGACACAAACAAATGGAAACATATACCATGCTCATGGATTGGAAGAATCAACATCATCAAAATGTCCATACTCCCCAAAGCAATATATAGATTCAATGCAATCCCTATCAAAGTACCAA